>JAVGVS010001313.1:0-24745 GCA_032718565.1 Distichodus sexfasciatus
CACACACCATGCAGCATCACTCTCACACTCATACACATATCTACATATACACAGTGCGTGTGAACAGTACATGAGTAACTCACTGCAGTGTCTCCAGTGTACAGTGTGGATTCTCCAGTAGAACAGAGAGCTGCTTCACTCCTGAATCTCCTACATCATTGTAGTTCAGATGCAGGTTTCTCAGGTGTGATGAGGGGTTTGATATCAGAGCTGAAGCCAGAGCAGCACAACCTTCACCTGTAATACAGCACACACACAACCTGCAGAGAGAAGGAGGTAAAACTCATCACACTTACACATCTACACACACACACACACATACACACACACACACAAACACATACACACACACAAACAGAGCATGTGCACAGTGATAATGATGATGATGATGATCTGACCCCAGTATCTCCAGTGTACAGTGTGGATTCTCCAGTCCAGTAGAGAGCAGCTTCACTTCTGAATCCTGCAGATTATTACCAGTCAGGTCCAGATCTCTCAGACTTGAGGAGTTTGAACTGAGAACTGAGGCCAGAACTGAACAACTTTCACCTGTCAGATTACACTCACGCAGACTGGGAGAGAAATGATGAGATGTTACAACACTGTCATCACACACACACACACACATACACATCTGCACAGTGACAATGTTGATCTGACCTCAGTATCTCCAGTGTACAGTGTGGATTCTCCAGTCCAGTAGAGAGCAGCTTCACTCCTGGATCCTGCAGATCATTATTACTCAGATCCAAATCTCTCAGACTTGAGGAGTTTGAACTGAGAACTGAGGCCAGAACTGAACAACTTTCACCTGTCAGATTACAACCACGTAGACTGGGAGAGAAATGATGAGATATTAGAACACTGTCATTACACACAGACACACACACACACAGCATGTGCGCAGTGATAATGATGATGATCTGACCTCAGTATCTCCAGTGTACAGTGTGGATTCTCCAGTCCAGTAGAGAGCAGCTTCACTCCTGAATCCTGCAGATCATTATAACTCAGGTCCAGATCTCTCAGACTTGAGGAGTTTGAACTGAGAACTGAGGCCAGAACTGAACAACTTTCACCTGTCAGATTACAATCAAACAGACTGGAAGAGAAATGATGAGATATTAGAACACTGTCATCATGCACACACACAAACACACACAACAAAATTACAGGTTACAAAAATTACAACAAAATGCAGTAAGACATTTATAAATGAAAACACTCACTCAGCTTTTCTGGATGCTTTGACTACTGGCAGCAGCCTCATAAGACATTCCTCTGATCTGTCAAATTTACGCAGGTCAAACACATCCAGATCCTCTTCTGAGTTCAGCAACACAAACACCAGAGCTGACCACTGAGCAGGAGAGAGTTTGAGTCCATCTAGACACCATAAGTCTCTTCTCTTCAGGTATGTTTGTACTTCCTGCACTAGTGAGTGATCATTCAGCTCATTCAGACAGTGGAACAGATTGATGGATTTCTCTGGAGATGGATTCTTCTTGATCTTCTTCTTGATGTACTTCACTGTTTCCTCTTTGCTGTGAGAGCTGCTTCCTGTCTGTGTCAGGAGGCCTCGTAAGAGAGTCTGATTGGACTCCAGTGAGAGACCCAGAAGGAAGCGCAGGAAAAGGTCCAGGTGTCCATTCTCACTCTGTAAGGCCTTGTCCACTGCACTCTTCAGCAGGTAAGACACTGAGGACTTATGGAGAAGACCAGAGAGGCCAGTGGTTTGTTTTTCTACATTTCTCCTGTTGGAGCTGAAGGAAGTAAATGCATAGAGAGCAGCCAGAAACTCTTGAACACTCAGGTGCACAAAGCTGAACACCTTCCCCAGGTGCAGCCCAAACTCCTCCCTGAAGATCTGGGTACACACTCCTGAGTACACTGACGCTTCTCTCACATCAATGCCACACTCTCTCACCTCTTCCTCATAGAAGATCAGGTTGCCTTTTTCCAGCTGTTGGAAAGCCAGTTTTCCCAGTGCCAGAACACTTTCTCTAGTCTGATCAGGCTCCGTGTCACATCTTCCATGGTACTTTTGGCCCTTGTGTTTGGTCTGGTAGATGAGGAAGTGTGTGAACATTTGAGTCAGAGTCTTGGGGATCTCTCCACTCTCTGCTTCAGTCAACATTCTCTCTAGAACAGTGGCTGAAATCCAACAGAAGACTGGGATGTGGCACATGATGTAGAGGCTTCTTGATGACTTGATGTGTGAGATGATTCTATTGGCCAGACTCTGCTCCCTGATCCTCTTCCTGAAGTACTCCTCTTTCTGAGGGTCACTGAACCCTCGTACCTCTGTTACCTGGTCAACACACTCAGGAGGGATCTGATTGGCTGCTGCTGGTCGAGTAGTTATCCAGAGGAGAGCAGAGGGAAGCAGATTGCCCTTGATGAGGTTTGTCAGCAGCACATCCACTGAGGCTGATTCTGACACATCCCACAAACCCTCATTGTTGTGGAAATCTAGAGGAAGTCGACACTCATCCAGACCATCAAAGATGAACAAGACTTTGTAGACATCACTGTCTATTGATCTTAAACCTTTCATTTCTGGGAAAAAGCCATGAAGGAGCTCCATCAGACTGAGGTGCTTCTCCTTCATCAAGTTCAGCTCCCTAAAAGGAAGTGGGAATATGAAGATGACGTCCTGATTTGCTTTTCCTTCAGCCCAGTCCAGAATGAACTTCTGCACTGAGACGGTTTTTCCAATTCCAGCAACTCCTTTAGTCAGCACAGTTCTGATGGCTTTGTCTTTAAAGAGGTCGTTGCATCTGATGGGTGTCTCCTGTGTTGCTGGTCTCCTGGACACTGTCTCAATCTGTCTCACCTCATTTTGATTATTGACCTCTCCACTGCCTCCTTCTGTGATGTAGAGCTCTGTGTAGATCTCATTCAGAGGGGCTAAGTCACCATGCTGGGAGAGTCCTTCATACATTTTCTCAACCTTTTTCTGTAGTTCAACTTTGTGGTTTTTGATTATATCTAAGTAGAAAACATAGACCAGAACACTTATAAATTTGGTTCCATGGAATATTTTCTCCAAAGATACTTACATTGTCTAATGTTAATAAAATCATTTAATGGCTAACACGTGTCTGGCCTTAGATTTTATTTGCAGAAATGGAAATGACAATGACAGTTGTATAAAAACAAAAAAGTCATTACCTTCATTTGGAGGAGGTGCAGCAGCAGAACGTGTAGTGTGTTCCTTTGCTGGACTTGCTTCCTGAGCTGGATATAAAACCATAACTTTCAGTTACCAATACAACAAGATGCTTCATATATATGGACAGTTTATATGATGTGAGTTTAATTATTTTAATTAATAAAATCTCAAAATATTTTAACATTTGTTTTTTAATGACATGATGATGTAAGCAATCAGTTAGTTTTCAATTATTAAACTGTTAATTATTACAACCCCATAAATATGTAAACAGTTTTATTCCTTACCCATTTCATTCATTTACTTTCCCAAACACTTCCTTACCTTCATATATGTTCACAGCAACTGGTCCCTGAATACTATTTGAATGCAGTACAGGTGCAATGACGTTTCCTCCAGACTGGGCTGTGATGTCAACGTGAAGTGAACTGGTCTGAGCTGGAGTGGAGTCTTCCATCTTCTAATCAGGCACTGCTAAATGTTAAAGTATAAAGTCAGTGCCGATGGGTTTTATTTATTTTGTAAGAGAAGTTACCATCCAAGTACCTGTTGTTTTAACATATTTGAAACAATGTGGTGAACAGTTGTAATAATATAATTGATATAAAACTGATTTATAACTGAATGTTCATTGTCATTAAATGAAATTAAGTGAAGTCATTATTTGTCATTGTGGACACATCATTGTGAGCAACATCCTGATCATGCGGCAAACACTCTACCGTTACACCACCAACTGTCCCATATTCATTAAATCAATGAATATGACATTCATGTTTTTCTGAGACAGTGTGGAGCCACTTGAGCTGTCTCTAATGTGCAGTTCAACCCGGATGATGCAACAGCACCCTTTCATCACAAGCTCACCTACAACACATTAAGCACACTCATCTAAAATGGAATGAAGACCCCAGCTTCCATAAAATTAGGATACTAGTCTGCTAATACGCTTCACAATGTTGAGTGAAAAAGTAAATGTTTCAGAAATTTGATGGAGGTTAGTCTGTCATCAGTTTGATCAATAAAAAAATCACAGATACAAACATGAACATGTTCCACCCTACTTCACAATAAAATGATTTCTTCAAACGTCTTCCGGCGTCTTCCACTCTGGAGCTAAATCAGAAGTCCAGCGATGGACTCGGTCAGTCTCTGACACCAGCACAATATCCGTGTAGACAGTCGCTTCTGATCCAGTTCTGGATGTTAAATGTTTGGTGGAATGTGTAAATAAGTGTTCAAAAAAGCTCAGAAAACAGGAGTTAAAATGCTTTTAAATGTGATGTGATTTAATCAGAATGTATCAAGGGTGTAGGACTGTGTGCATGTGTCTCCATCAATATCTAGTGATAGCTGAACTGTCCCCATCAATCATGCTGATCAAAACAAACTGTAATCTAACATAATGTGCACAAATTAGGTTTGTGAAAGCAGCACTGCTATAATTTATGTGAAACAGTTATGATGTTTGTGTTGTGTTTGTGTTGTGTGTTGTAAAGGGGAAGGTTTTATTTACACAAGAACATCAAAAGTAAATCTACACTCTTGACATATGTAACAGAGTTGAAATCTCACAGTGAGTCGCGTTGATTTTAAACAGGTTCCTGTTCTATAAAGTTATGAACAAGCACTTTCACTTATGGTGTGTATGCTGCCCTCGCACTACGTTGCCTACCAGCCTGCAGGACTAGACAGACAGCTTACACTTGAATGGGTGGCTGAAATTCCAATAAATTCACAAGGCCTTCTTTTCTTGCGTTTAATGACTTTCCAACAGGCACTCACTCACTCATCACGTAAAACTGCAATACCATACAGACATAAAGGTACATTAATTTAACTCAATCACACAAGCTGACTTAGCTTAGCATAACTTAGCTGCTAAGAATAAGTCACATAGCATTCAGGAAAAGAAAAGTATGAAATTCAGTGCAATTCAAATGAGAAATAACAGTCCAACACAAAATATCAACTTACAGACTAATAATATCCAAGGTTCAAGCGTTTACACTGGGAGCTCAAAAGTGTTCAGCTGGAGCCAAACTTCTTCTTGCTTTCAATGGCGGTTGGCAAACAACTATTTGGTGCATTACTGCCACCAGCTGGTAAGGAGTGTGAATCAGGACAATGAAACTAAAAAAAAACTAAATTCTTTTAGCTATCCCAGTTTTCATCAAATAACGAAAAATAAACCTAAAGCATACACTGACAGGGCTTTTTCTTAATGGATTTATAAGGATGTACTGTTCTTTTTCCTGTTCAAGATTCCTTATTAGGCAGTTGGTGGCGTAACGGTAGGGTGTTGACCCTGTGATCAGAAAGTCGCAGGTACAAATCCAAGGTCGGTAAAGTTACCACTGAGGTACTCATGAGCAAGGTACCGTCCCCAATCACTGCTCCCCAGGCGCTTGTTAGCTGCCCAGTGCTCCTTCACGGATGGGTTAAATGCAGAGGACGCATTTCGTTGTGGTGCACTGTGTGCTGTGCTGTGGTGAGTTCACAATGACAAATAATCACTCACTTTCATTATTAATTCTGTTCTTTCTTTATGGTACTTCCTGCAGTTACACATTACATGTTCTATTGTTTTGCTTTCCCCACAAAATTCACTTTTTCCTGTACCATGTTTCCCCATTATGTGTAACGTAGCATTAAGTCCCGAGTGTCCCAGCCGTACTCTAGTTATTATTCTGTCCTGTATTCTATTTCTTCCAGCACTTCTCCTAACTTCTCCATCCTTCCTTTGAATTCTGTAGAACCATCTACCTTTTAGATCATCTTCCCACTGCTTTTGCCAATTTTCTTTAACTTTCCTTTTAATAATGTTTTTAACCTCTGATTTACTATATGTGACTGTTATATCGTTGCTGTTCTGTTTGGTTGATTCTTTAGCCTTCTTATCTACCATTTCATTTCCTTCCACCCCTACATGTGCAGGTACCCAGAGAAACACAACAACTAATCCCATCATCTGAATGCGATATAACATTTGCTGAATTTCTATTATAATATCAGGCCGGCTTTCTGAATGATTTCTTTGTAAACTGACTAATGATGAACTTGAATCTGAACATATTATGGTTCTCAATGTGTCTCCTCAATCCATTCTACTGAGAGTAACAATGCAATCATTTCTGCTGTGTAGACAGTTAGTCATTTAATTTCCGCCCTATTTTAAGTTTGAATTCTGGAGCTATGACTGCCACTCCTGTATGACCTGATGGACTTAGGCATGCATCAGTGTAAATGTTAACGTAATCATAAAATTGCTCTGTATACTCCTGTACTGTTACTGAATTACAAATGAAATTTTTATCTGTATTCTTTCTTTCTAATATAGATAAATCCACAATGGCATTAGGTAAAATCTAAGGTGGTGTTATGGGCAATGACACTATTGGACTGATGTCTAAATTATTTAGTTCTAACTTTGTTGCCTTCTGTATGATTGTCCAACCAAATGTCTTATTAACTGCTCTTTCCTTCTCCCAGCAGGATTGTGAAGTTGCCTGTGTAGGATGGTTTTGACTATGGCCTCCAGATTAACCCAGTAATTTAATGACAGCTGAATCCTTCTTAACGCTAATTGCATTTCACCCACCTCTACTGTAAAGCTGAAGTTGGAGTTGTTTTAATTGCACCTGTAATTAACCGCAAAGCCTGATATTGAATGGCATCCCATTTCCTAAGAACTGTGTCGGAAGCTGATTTGTAAACTATACAACCATAATCAACTGTAGATCTTATAAGGCTTATGTAAACTAATTTTAAAGCTTGTCTGTCTGCCCCCCACTCACACCCAACTAAACACCTCATTCACCTCATCCTTCTGAATATGCACTGTCCAGGTTAGTTTTTCAGCAAACCATAGGCCTAAGAACTTAAATTGTTTCCCTCTCTGAAGCTCCTGGTTATATAACTTCATTTTTACCTCTTGATATATTTTCTTCATAAAAAGCATTACTTTTTTTGTCAACAGAAAACGTAAAACTCCATTTATACGACCATTGCTCAATTTTAGAGACTGCATTCTGCATTCATTTAATTATAAATTTAACATTCCTTCCACGCTTCCATATAGCCCCATGGTCTGCAAAAGTGATCGGCCGATTTCATCCTCTATCTCTTTAAATGCATCATTTATCATAACTGAAATTGATAAAGGACTTATTATACTACCTTGTGGTGTGCCATTTTCAATGCCATACTTTCCTGAAAGAGACTTCCCAACTCTTACCTGTATTACTCTATCAACTAAAAAGTTTTCCAACCAGTGATACATTCTGCCACCAATACCCATTTTCCTAGTTTAATCATCAATCTTTATTTCCACATCATATCATAAGTCTTTTCTATGTCTAGAAAACAGCTAAAACACTTTCTTTATTAACTTGAGCCTAGTGTAGGCTGAAATCTGTTCTAAACATGTCTGGTCCAGCATAGGCCCAGAATAGGGCCAGCTCTGGCCAAATGATATGGCTTGGATATGGGCCACATGCGGCCTACACTGTGACTACCGGAAGTGGCCCACTTAAGGCCCGTAATTCATTTCCGTGTGTGGCCCAGGTGTTAGTGGAACGTGTGGCCCACAACTGGGCCGAAACAACTTTGCTATGTGGGATCTCTTGCTTGTAAAACTTTGAACTGTAGTAAAGAAAAGACGACGAAAGACAACTCAAGACTCAAGACTCTTTTTTGGATACGTGTTGCGTACAAAGACAACTCAAGAGTTCTCAGCAAATGAGAGCATTGCGCTGCTCTCACATTAAGTCAAAAAACTTGCTATCAATAAAGAAAACAGAAACCACCGGCGAAGTTCAAAATGACGGAGGCATCCTGCGACGGCTGCGTCCAGCTTCCCCCGAAGAGGAGGTCCGAAGAGGATCCGAAGAATCAAGGTCCGAAGAAGTCCGAAAGTGCCAGGTCAGAAAGTTCTCTTCTTTTGCGTTAGACAGCTGGCTAGCTTGTCAACGAAGTAAATCCGAAGAAAAGCGAAAGTACACGTCCACAGAGCTTCCAGTTTAGTAAGCAACTTAAGGCTTAAGAGAAACGATTCTGCACATTAAGAAACTCTTTCACAAGCAGTGCATTAGTTGAAAGAGTGCTGTGTAACGTTAGAGGAAACATCACAGCCAGTGTGTTGAGAATCGCGTCGCAACGAAATGGAAGCAGAGACGGTGGATGCGCTTGTAGACCAGGAGAGGACGCAGAGACCGAAGAAGAGGCACCGGATGAGAAAAGGTTAAAGAATAACCGCAGGGGGAAGCTGTCGCATCTTACAAAGGAGAAAAGCAATCTAGATGAATTGATGCAAGATGAACTCAATATTGACAGTGTAGAGGAAGCTTTGCCAAAGTTCAAAAGATATTTTGAAGAATACACACACATGACTGAAAAGTTGTGGAAGTTGCGGGGTGAAGATAGACGAAAAGGTGATCAGGAAGCATAGGAAAGATTTATGTTGTTTTTAGAAAAAATGAAAGAGAAATGGATATATAAACCACCATACTACCAAACCACATCAACACATTCACAAATGTAATTGTTGTGCACTGTGTTCTGTTTCACAGTTACATTTTGCTGGTGTGCTTATCCAAAGCAACATACAGGCGAGAAGTATATAAACATTAGTGTAGGAATAAATATTACTTTAGAAACATTCTGCTTTCTTACTCCACAAGTCTTTAAAATGCTTTTAGTTTCTCTCTTTTTGATACATGTTAATATTAAATATTTGTAGTTGTCTGTACTTGGTTGAGCAGATGTGGCCTGAGGCGAACATCCATTGAAAAAGGCTCTTATCCATCTCACTGATCAAGAACTTCTGGACATGGACTGCAACATCAGTGGACACTGTGTGTCTAACCTGACTCTAGGCACACTAGGCATGAAGAGAGTAATTTATGCTTGGAATGCACACAGAATTCCTGGTATGTTACAAATAATTATGGAAACAGACAGTTGATTTTTGCACTGGTTTTTGTTTTATTTTATCAATGCTATAACAGGGAAATCCAATCAACTAGCAAGTGGTGGGTGTCTGAAAGAAATCCCAGAGGGCCTACTGCCTCATGCGGCTGAAGCAGCAGACCTTTACACTGAGGAACTGGGAAACAACTTAACAAGAGGATCTTCATTTGGAAGAGACCCATTCTCAACTGAAGAAGAGAGGACTACTGTTGAATATCTTTTTGCTGAAACGTACTCAGATATAGCATATCTGTACAAAAATGTAGTTAACAGTTAACAGAAATGTTAAGGCTTTTGAAGATGCACTGATCCACCTTGTGAACTTAACAAAAAGATAAATCTAGCTGACATGCGTTTGTAGAACACAGCTCAGTCCTTAGGTTCCATTAAAGACATACTGTATGCAGAGTTTACAACCAAGTGTTGTCCGGAGATAACTGGTTCCTTCACTGGCCCTGCAAGGCAGGCATGAGAAGTTAAAACACATTTCAGAACAGCATATCTTTTAAAGGGTGTGGTTGAATTAAAAATGTAAAATATTAGCATACCCTTGCACACAGTGCAGCTCAGTGCAACTCGAACATGCTCAGCCCTGCATCTCGTTTAATAGGTCAATCTTTCCTGCACTGATGGCCAGTTCAGACAAGTTTTTTATTACTAGTGTCACTTCCTGCAGAGATTGGGCAGCTAGCATCACCTCCTGTATTTTCTCAAAAAATCTCCTGCAGGGCTGCAGTTTTGTCATCTTAATGGCTTAAAAAAGCAGCAGGCAACATTAAGAGCAACATTAAAATTAGTATTTATTTTGATGAATTTGAAGGAATATAAACAACTGTTCATTTGTTAAAAGTACTTTGATCTCCTTCTTTTTCCACTCTGCAAACTGTTGCTCTGGCACTGCAGGTATTTTTAGAGCATTTTGTTGCCAATAGATGGACCCTGTGGAGTGGAAAGAATCATGAGTATTTTACATAGATGAATAGGCAGTAGGACAAGAAAAACAGACAAACACTACAGAGGTTAAGAACACATGCTGTACTATCTGTGTAATGAAAATGATCCAGTAGATTTTGGAAGGACTTGCTACAGTAAGCTTTAAGCTGGATGCTAGCTGGTTGCTGATTGAGCAGTCATGGGGTTGGTTTATGGCCTTCTAGAAATCACTAGATACCAATACGTCATAACTCTGCATGTACTATTAATAAAGAAAAAACTGTTGCACGCCTCTAACACTACATATGACTGCAACAGGTCATCATTTGTTTTCTTTGCTGAAACATGTCTGAAAATAGAATCTGCCTATGTATGGTGGCACAGAACAACTATGTTATAATGTATATTATGAGGGCAGTGCAGCCACTCCATGTACACAATGTAAGAAGTATGTCCAGAACATAACAGGCTGCATAACCTACACCATAGAAAGAAGAGGGTGTATGGGAAATCTAACAGGTAGTACAGTGTGCTCTCGGCATCTGATTTATTGTGCTGAAAATCCCATTTGGTGACGGGAAACCAGCATTGTTGATGCATCTGTTAAGTGCAGGCGTTGTGCTGACATCTGTGATAGGAAAATAATTAAAAGATGTAAATACTGTATGTCTAGTTGGCACATATCCTGTACACTGCCTTTATGACAGAAAACCCGTCTAAATGAAGTTAAAGTTATCCATGTTTAAGATGTCTCTGTAACGTTATTTCACAGTCTGTAACATAGCCAGCTCAACAAATATTAATGATGTTTCTAGAGAAAAGTGCTGCTAATGGTGGTGTTAGCAAATATTGGCAAAAGCGTTACAGCAGTCAAGGAAACATGGTTTAGTAATTTTAAAAAATGTATTTTAAACATTTAATCATTCATTATCCGAACCTCTTAATCCCTGTCAGGGTGTTGCAGTGACCGCAGTCTACCTGAAAACTACGGGTACAAGGCGGGAAACAAGCCTGGAAAGGCGTCAACACACTGCAGAGCACACACAATCACACTCATAACTTACAGGGACAATTTAGAGTCTCCAATTAACCTATAGTGCATGCTTTTGGACTGTGGAAGGAAACTTACACAAACACAGGGCCCCACGGCCAAACCCGGGATCAAACCCAAGATCTTCTCACTGTGAGGCGGCAGCGCTAACCACTGCTCCACCACTGCTCCACCGTGTATTTTAAACAGTATCTGAGAAATTCTTCCAATTTCTTTGGTCGCAATGTCTTCTTCTCGCTGGCTGACACTTTTCTGGCCCTTAAACAAGATATACTGGTACTGGTCCATTATGTTTGACAAAACTTTGCGAAGCGGACTAGCTCAGCATTGTGACAGTAACAGGACCTGAATGCCACAAAGGCGACAGTATATTACTTCTGGATCAAGACAGATCAGTTAATGTCAAATGAAAGAAACAAATAAATATTGTAAATATTGTAAAATGAAAAGGAGTTTGAAAGTGAGTGATTATTTGTCATAACACTAATACTGAGGTCTATACTAACCACTTTGGTCTATCAAATAAGCTGCTTTTGGCCTCTCTGGAAGAGAAATTTGTCATTTGTTCTTTTTTTTATTCAAAACAGTTATTAAGAATCACATTCCTGCTTTTCATAAGGAACCGCCAACTGCAGAATACATATTTAGATGGCATGATCAGACTGCATATTGTATGACAATCATGAAATGAATTATTTGAATAACGAGGTAAAAACATGGCAATATTAAATTCATTTCAATGAAATGTTATTCAAATGTACTATTAAAGATAATTTAATACGTACTGAATGCCAATTGCACAATGTAATTAAACGACCTTGTGCTCCTTCTACAGTTGTTGAATTATGAGCTTCATCTGCTACAGTAGAAATACTATATTCATATTAGTAACTTATCTGAAACACTAAATAACTAATACAACACAATTACAAAACTCATATCAACACAGTTTATCAAAATAATTAGAAAGACAGAAATGAGTAACATCAAAAGGCAATATATGGACACTGCATTGCCATTTGCAACATATTTGGTGTTAAATATCGTCCATAGAAAGACATTAATCTACTACATCACCAACAACAAATACACATCGTCATGCCAACTGTCTCCATAGAGCATCACTCTTCTATGACTCTCCTCCTCTCAAACACAGAAAGAAGAAGCCACATATGACACACACACACACACCCTCGTCCAGCCATCCAGATCACTCTCCTGGGAGGGTGGGCTGTGTGGTTTTGATGCTGGCTTCTGGAGCAAGAGCTTGTTGTCTGGAGTCTGACTCTATCCTACATCCAGTGCTGCTCCAACACCCTGCTTACATTTATCAAAACTTTATTTCATTAAAACTAAAGACTTAAAGAAATGATCATTATACAGTTATGTACAAATGACGTTACCCCCAATGCAACACTGTGTGTGTGATATGGAATCATGCAGTTGAGTAGTTTAACAGGAGCTCAGTTTTTAAACTTGTGTTGGATAACTGCTGTAAATGTTCACACACACACACACACACAGGTCAGCAGGACACATCCTCATCTTTTTCTCCTCAATGTTTGCTTGTTGATGCTGTAGAAGAGTGAATCAGACAGAATGATCAGACATGAACATTATCACCATCAGACACCACAGTTTAAACATGATCACACATGCAGGAAATTTCTGCTGGACTGGAGTTAACTCTCATACATACAGATACACACACACACACATCTCCACACACGTCATGCAGCATCACTCTCACACTCATACACATATATACGTATTAGTGCTGGGCGATAAAACCATGAAGATAATTATCGCTAAATAGCTTTTCCTCGATAGAAAAAATAGATATAGTCGATATCAAGTCAATAGCACTCATTTCGTCCACCTTTTGATTTCACGAGAAGCCAACGATAATGAAAACAGCGCCGTGCCAAACCGATCGTGTGGTTACCGCTCACGGCAGTCAGGCTGACGGACAGAGCAGCCGAACCAATCACGTGGCTGCCATAGAGTTCCAGCTCAAGTCAGTTAAGTAAGCGTGGCTTCTCATATTCTAAAGCTGTGGCTACAGCAGCCGTGTACAACAGTATCGTTCACTCAATCAGTACTGTTATAGAAAGACACCTCAATGGACACTGTGCTCAAAGGACGAGGACATTGTTGGAAAAAAGGGTCATGAGCGCCATTACTCTCTAAAACGCTCAGTCCAGTCAAAACGTCCCCTTTATTACAGACACAACGCATATTGGAGCTGATAAATAAGCACAACAACCAGCGTTCTACTCACAATACAGCCGTTTATTGAGATTCTCCATAGTTTATTCTGCAACGCGTGCCCAACGGTTGTGATGCGGCTCCTGGGGGCACGTGGGGGATTGTGGGAAATGTAGTTCTCTTCCAGAAAGGCCAAAAGCAGCTCATTTTATAGACCAAATTGGTTCAAAATGACTCCAAACTTCAGTATTTCTTCATTTTCAATTGATTTGATTTTTTTTTTCAATGTAATAATGTTTTTTAATCAACAGGAAAGAAGAAATGTAGAACATTTATTTATCAAATAATCTATATTCTGATGGATATCAAATGGATAAGGAAGTGTTAGAATGTTAAGCCATAGAATGTATAATAAAACCTCTATAACTCGGCAATAAAACAGACAATGTTCCTACTATTTCTAGTAATTATGTCTACAGTTTCAGCACCAGAAATGTGCTGATTTCATAACTGTCAGCATTTACACATCAAACTATGACACATTTGAGTAGTGCAGGACGTCCTGAACCCAACAACGTAAAGCATGTATGGCTAACTTCTACTCACACACTAGAATAAGCCTAAAAACAAAGGTAGTCTAACCCTAACCCTAACCCTTTTCTGTTTTTTACAAAACTATTTTATCCAGTTAGTTGATTAATCAAATCGTTAGAATACTTGATTACAAAAAGAATTAATGTTCAACTTCTGACAAAGTAAATAATATTAAACTGAAATGAATGTTATGATGTCTTCACTCATCACATCTCAGTTACAAATAAAAAAGTGGTGTGACAGTGATTTGACTTATATCGTGATATATATCGATATTGTTTGATATGAATAAAAAATATCGTGATACAATCGCCCACCCCTAATACATATACACAGTGTGTGTGAACAGTACATGAGTAACTCACTGCAGTGTCTCCAGTGTACAGTGTGGATTCTCCAGTAGAACAGAGAGCTTTTTCACTCCTGAATATCCTACTTTATTGTTGTTCAGCTGCAGTTCTCTCAGGTGTGATGAGGGGTTTGATATCAGAGCTGAAGCCAGAGCAGCACAACCTTCACCTGTAATACTGCACTCACGCAACCTGCAGAGAGAAGAGGGTAAAACTCATCACACTTACACATCTACACACACAACACACACACACACATCTACACACACACACCACAAAACACACACAAACACCAAAACATAGACACACACACACCTACACACATCTACACACACAGCATCTACACATACACACCCAAACACCAAAACACACACACACACACAGCTACACACACACACACATCATGCAGCATCACTCTCACACTCATACGCATACAGTATCTACATATACACAGTGTGTGTGAACAGTACATGAGTAACTCACCGCAGTGTCTCCAGTGTACAGTGTGGATTCTCCAGTAGAACAGAGAGCTGCTTCACTCCTGAATCTCCTACATTATTGTCGTCCAGCTGCAGTTCTCTCAGGTGTGATGAGGGGTTTGATATCAGAGCTGAAGCCAGAGCAGCACAACCTTCACCTGTAATACTGCACACACACAACCTGCAGAGAGAAGAAGGTAAAACTCATCACACTTACACATCTGCACACACACACACACTCATCCTTGTACTTACATAGTAGTGAGGACCTCCATTGACTTCTATATTACTGTATGTAAATAATACTACACTTAACCCTAAACATAACCCTAACCATAATCTCAGTAACCAAAGGCCAATCTTTCTACACTTTTAGTTTTGCAAATAAACTTGTATTTTATTTTATTATTTTTTTTGTAAAAGCAGTTCAAAGAAGTGAGGACCACTAAAAAAGTCCTCACTGCCCAAAAATGTCCTCACTCTGCTGGTTAAATACTCATTTTGGTTCTCACTAAGTAGCAAGTACAAGAACACACACACACACACACACTTTTTCAGAAGTAGCAAGCATAAAATGTCCATGGGTCAGGCTGGTCATCTTGACAACACGTTCATCCATCAAAAGCAATGTGCTGATTCTGACATATACGCAGTGTCATGAAGCAATCCATACAGAAAGCAGCACCCGGATAAAGTGGCCAGTTTTCTGCCTCCCCTTGATCTGACGTGATTACAGCAAATGCACATTGACATTATGGTCTGTATGCACTTTCTAATGATAGAAAAGAAATTCCTTAACAGAATAACACCCAAATCACCCGGGCCCTCATTTACCAACCGTTCATAGAACCTGTCCTAAACTCTATCCTACTAATGAAATTTAGAATGTTCGTAAGTACAAAAAAATCCGGATTTATCAAACGTGCGGAGGCCAGTCGTACGCATGTTTGTAAGTAATCAACTGTTGATAAATCCCACACGTTCTTACAGGGCTGCAATTTTTCCAAAAACCTTGTGTAACCGGGGTTATTTTGGCTCGTTTACTTTAAGCGGGACGTGCATTTGGTGATGGAAGTTTCAGCCAATCCCATCTGGAGGAAAGGGGAGTGTGGGAGGGGCATGAGAAAGGAGGGCAGGAGTTCTGCACGAGAGTCCACTATGAAGTCAGAATAGTGCCACATATATTTGTATGCGTATTTCTCCATTTACACCCGTAAAACAGAAAACTGCTCGCACCGAACACAATTTTCATTCGCAAAATACTGAACAGAAACACGCGTTACGTGATCCGTACTTGTACAGGAAAATCATTTCGCAAATGCGAATCCAAACACCTGCATAAAAATATTTTTTACGAAGATAGAAGGGTTTTCAAGTATGAAACCTGCATTCCAAATCTCCAAAACTGCTCTTGCAAATAACAACCTACGAGTGGAAATTCACAAATAATTTTGGCACTAATCTGCCTAGCGCTTTGCAAAAAAAATTTGCTCGCAGAGCCACCAATCAGATCAAGTCATTTTCTAGCCAATCAGAAAGCTGCATGTAAAGTTACGACCAATCCTAGCCTTCCAGAAACAAAACCCGCTGAAGACGGCGCAGGTGCACGTACAGAAACGTATTGCTGCCACGCCGTAAAAAGATTATACAGCTATCATGTTAGAACGTGTTAAATATCCCGTTAGAACGTGTTAAATATCCCGTTAGAACATGATATTTAACATATAAAGAAGAGAGCGCAGCAGAGTGGATATCTGAGCCCCCTAACGCCCTCAGAGAGTGATCCAGGCAGCAGATACGCTGCTGCAGGTTAGCTCTCCCTTCCCTGCTGGACATTTACACCAGGAGATGTAAGACCAGGGCAACTAGGAGTGTTAAGGAATTGTGTCATAACGGACTGTTTCAGCTTCTGCAGTCTGGCAGAAGGTTCTGCACCATCATGGCCAAAACGGAGAGACTCCTCAATCACGACACGCCCCCCGCCCTTTCATAATGTTAGGTTTATTATCTCAGCAACGGAATCTTCTTAGTGTATCATAACCCATATTGTGATTGTTCCTTCAATACCAATAATGTTCGGAATGTTAATGTTCAGTTGAAATGGTGAAAGAGCCCTGTTGAGAGATACTGCTTTTGACAACAATCGTTTTGTTTGTTATTTTCTTGGAATGTATGTGACATGCATCATTTTCCTGGCTATCTAGTCTGTTCTCTATAGATGCACGATTTTCCCTTATGAACACCCTTTTCAGTGGTGGTAGTACCTGAATAACTCTGTTAATTGTCTTATTTCTTTCTTTTTAATAAATAAATAAATAAGGAATAAACCGGTAACACCACATCCTTTAAAAACCACGCAGAAATCCCGAAAATAATCAAAGTGATAAAAAAAAGAAACTTTATGCGAAACTGAGATCGAGGTCCTCGTTGCCGAGGTCGAAATGAACCAAAAATTGGTGTTTGGTTCTCTCAGCTCCGGTGTAACCAATAAAAAAAAGAATACTGTCTGGGAGAAAGTGACAGAGGCAGTAAATGCGGTCGGGTCGTAGGGGACTGCGGTAAAGTTGGTTTAATGTTCGACATTCGTTTGATATTCGCGATTGTCTCCTTTTTTTAATGACAAAACGAATACAATTTTTTTTTAAAAATCAAAAGGATACTGTGCAGAACAAGGAAGACAACACACTACAACCCCAATTTTTTTTAAACAAATTGCGCGATTATAATACTGAATTCCTTTAAATACTCCGGCTGTCCCTTGCGATCTCTATGGTCGCGATCGTTTCAGCGCCGCAGCGTTAGGGATCATCGCAAAATTACACAACTGTGTTTAAACAAATCCATTCTGTTCTAAGGCCACTTGCCCCGATAAACTCATTTAAAGTACCTACGTGAATACTCCCGATGTACTACAAGGCTAATTTTTAAGTAATTGCAGTCCTTTAATTTATTATAATTTTAATTATGTTTTATTTAAACAAATCTATTATTCTCCAAAGCCACTTGCCCCAGTGACCTCAAACTGTTAAAAATACTAAGGGAAACTGTTCTCATATGCTACAAGGCTTTTTTTAATTGTTGTTCTTAATTTAATATATATGGGTTTTTTTTTATATATATAATTTAAACAAACCTATTATAAGGCCAAGTTTGGCCAAGGTTGGCTGTTGGTCTTTTGCAGACTTAACAGGCTATTTCAAATTAAAATTGTTGCTGGAGAATAGGATTTTGGTACATTTCTAAGTATAAGTACAAGATGGTAAATTCCACACTTGCCGTGAAAATGTTCTCACACAAAAAATAGGCACAAATCTGTGTGTAAGAACGGTTGATAAATGAGGGCCCTGGTGTTTTTCCACAGAAAGTCCTAAAGTCCTAATCCTAAAGACATTAGAAAAGCAATGTTCACCAAGCCATCTTCCAGTATTTCTCAGTGAAAAATGGAAACATAATGTCAATAAAATTAGGAATTTCACCATTTATCATGTTAGAAATTACATTTCAATCATTATGTCTTGAAACCTCAGTACATAATCCATTATTTTCTGCAGTAAACTCATATTGCCTATTTTTGAGGCTCTTTATCTCATAATTAGATCTGGTGACTTTTTAACCAGGTTTTCACAGGCAGGTCACATATGACATTCACTCTGGAGTCAGTGTTCTAAACTTAGACTGCAGCTGGGTAAACACTACATCACTTACTTCCACACACTAGTTTAATTATCACTAAAGTAAAACATGACGTCCAATGATGTGTTGTGTAGGAACAAATAATTAACATGACACAGATTTGCAGTGAAAGTAACAGTGAGTTAGTGTGAAAGGAAGAAATTAGTCCATCACTGATAAGATGGACTGCAGGAATGAAGCTAAAACCTGAGATCTTTGGGCAAACAGAACTGAACAGGACGATGATGTTTAGTTTCAGTGTTTGTTGATTTTACCGTGTAAATTACAGAATATATCACAGTGCTGATGGTGGTGTAGTGTCAAAGTCAAAGTAAACTTTATAGTCATCTCTGTTATATACTTTGCAAGTACACAAAGAGACGAGACGACGTGGTTCCAGTTTTAACTGTGCATAGAACAAAGAACAAGATATAAATAAGGCATATATAATAAAAATATATAAATAGAATATAAAATATACACTTTTAAGCTAGAGTAGAATATAAATGTAAACCTTTAAACTAGAAGAAGAAAGAGAGACAATTAGAATGTGGTACTCAGCCTACAATTATGGTTTTGGAGTTGTCTTTGACACTAAGAAGTGCATGAATAAATGTGGTGAACGTGCATGAGGTCAGTAGCAGTTTCAATATAAGACATTCTATACAGTCTATTAAATAAAACAACGTGTGCAATACTTTCAATTTGTTCAGATACAGTCAGTTAGAAAAAAGCTATCAGTGATATGTACAGCAATGTTCAATAGCGCAAATATGTAGCAACAGGGAAAAATTTGTGTAAATATTGTAGTAGCAGTCAAGAAAAGAGGATTACAGTCTCAAATGGCTGGCCAGATCAGCAGCAGTTTGAAGGGACAATACTGTACCTTGTGTAAACATAACCATTATTCATAAACATTTTCCTGAGACAGTTTCAGTGCAACATGAATGAGATCATATAGCAGCATGTGCATCAAAGCGACGGTGATGTGTAAAGTGCAGGGGTGCAACAGAATCAGTTCACAGTCCGGGTGAGTGTGTGGGGGGAAGTGTGAGGGCAGGAAGTGTGTTCAAGAGTCTGATGGCTTGTGGGAAAAAGCTATCACACATTCTGGTGGATCGTGTCCTGACGCTGCGATAGCCTCTGCCGGATGGGAGAAGTGTAAAGAGTCCATGTGAAGGATGTGAGGGGTCGACCATGATGCAGGAGGCCCTCCTGATACAGCATTTGTAGAAGATGTCCTACAGCGGCGGGAGAAACGCACCGATGATCTCTTGCCAGTGGCTATGACAATCCTTTGAAGCCATCTGTTATCGGCAACAGTGCTGTTACCAAAGCAGACGGAGATGCAGCTGGTCAGGACGCTCTCTATGGTGCCCCTGTAGAACACGGTGAAGGTCAGAGGAGGGAGGTTGGCTCGCTTCAGCCGTCTCAGGAAATGGAGACGCTGCTGGGCCTTTTTGGTGATGGAGGAGGTGTTGGTGGTCCAGGTGAGGTCGTGTGAGATGTGAACTTGGTGTTTTTTACAGTCTCAACCATGGAACCGTGGATGCTGAGTGGTGTGTGGGTGGAGCAAGTTCTCCTGAAGTCAACAATCATTTCCTTGGTTTTGTCCACATTCAGCGACAGGTTGTTCTCAGGCAGCCAGTTGCTGAACCTCATCTCTGTACGCTGACTCATCATTGTTGATGATAAGTCCCACCACGGTCGTGTCGTCTGTGAATTTGATGATGTGGTTTGAGCTGTGCAGGGCGGTGCAGTCATGGGTCAGGAGTGGGAACAGAAGTGGACTGAGAACGCAGCCCTGAGGAGCTCCTGTGCTCAGTCTGATGGTGCTGGAAATGTTGTTGCCGATTCGGACGGACTGAGGCCTCTCTGACAGGAAATCCAGAATCCAGTTACAGAGTGAGGTGCTCAGTCCCAGCTTGCTCAGTTTCATACACAGTCTTTGGGGGATGATGGTGTTGAATGCTGAACTAAAGTCTATGAACAGCAATCTAACCTAAGAGTCTTTATTGTCCAAGTGTGAGAGGGGAAGGTGAAGTGCAGGGGATATCGCGTCCTCAGTCGACCTGTTTGTGCGATAGGCAAACTGCAGAGGGTCCAGTGAGTGGGGGAGGTTGCTTTTCACCTGTGCCATGACAAGTCTCTCAAAGCACTTCATGGTGATGGGGGTCAGAGCGATGGGACGGCAGTCATTCAGGCAGGATACTGAAGATTTCTTTGGTACCGGGATGATGGTGGTGGACTTGAAGCACGCTGGGATGATCATCTGGCTCAGTGATGTGTTTAAGATGTCTGTGAAGACCTCAGCCAGCTGATCAGCGCAGTCGAGCACACAACCTGGAATGTTGTCTGGACCGGCAGCCCTTTGTGGGTTGACCCTGGTGAAAGTTCTTCTTGCGTCAGCTGCAGGCAAAGAGATGGTCTGGTCGGTGATGGGAGGCGTTGCTTTCGTCGTCTGCGTGTTGTTCAGTGCATCAAACCATGCGTAGAACTTGTTCAGCTCCTCAGGGAGTGTGGCATCCTCCTCACAGCTGCTTGGTGCTGGCTTGTACTGGGTGACAGCCTGGATGCCCTGCCATAAACTGCGAGAGTCTTTTGTGTCGTTGAAGTGGTTCTGGATCTTTTGCGCGTGTGCTCGCTTTGCTTGTCGGATGGAGCGAGAGAGTTAGCTCTGGCTGTTCTGAGAGCAGCTTTATTCCTAGACCAGAAAGCAGCATCTCTCTCTCTTAGCTGAGCATGCACCTGTGCTGTGAACCAGGGCTTCTCATTGGCTCAAGTGGTGACATTCTTTAAGACGGTAACATTCTCTATGCACTTGCTGATGACAGATTCTGCAAACTCGTCCAGGTTAATGCAGCCATTGGACGTCGCTGACCTCTTTAAAAACATTCCAGTCCATGCACTCAATTCAGCCCTGGAGTGCTGAGACAGCTCCACTGGCCCAGACTCTGATGGTTTTCCTGGCAGGTCTTGTGCGTTTCAGCAGCATTGAGCATGCGGGCAGAGGCATCACTGTAGCATGATCAGAAGAGCCAATGTGTGGGCACCCTGCTGATTTGTAGGCACCATGCACATTGGTGTAGACTTTAGCCAGGCAGCTCTCCCCCCTCGTAGCAAAGCCCACATGTTTGTAGAATTTGGGGGAGAACTGACTTCAGGTTTGCGTGGTTGAAGTCGCCGGCGATGAAGAAAAATCAGTCTGGGAGCTTGTTAATAGCCTTGTACAATTCAGCTAGTGCCAGGTCAGCATTAGCGCTAGGCAGCATGTACACAGCTACGACTAGCACCACGGAGAATTCTCTCGGCAGGTAGAACGGGCAACACTTTACCATTACTGTGGTGAGCAGTGGCGACTCACTTCAGCAGAGTTCGTGCACCAGAATTTGTTTATGTAGATGCACAAACTGTCTCCCCGGCTCTTACTGGACAAAGAGGCTTCTCTGTCAGCTCAGTAGCATGCGGTCATTGCGGACTCAGATAGCCGAGTCCGCAATGACCGCATTCAGCCACGTTTCTGTGAAAATAAAGACGCAGCAGTTCTTTATTTCATGTTGGCTTGACTGCTGGAGCCACAGATAGTCCATTTTGTTGTCCAGTGAGTGGACATTGGAGAGCAGGACAGACTGAAGTGCCGGTAGGGCCGGGTTAGCTTTTAGCCTTGTGCTAGCATCTGCGTGCTTTGTTTTACGTGCGCAGCGCTTGCGTGTTGGCCACACTCCGTAGCGTCTTCGATGGGAGATTTGGCAGTGGAATTGTGCATTTTTTTTCCGATTTAGAGCAGGGAAAAAATGGTAGGCAGTTGGTGGTGTAAAGGTAGGGTGTTCACCTCGTGATCAAAAGGTCGCAGATTCGAATCCAGTTACCACTGAGGTACTCATGAGCAAGGTACTGTCCCCAAGCACTGCTCCCCGGGCACTTGTTAGCTGCCCTCTGCTCCCTCACGGATGCGTTAAATGCAGAGGTCACATTTCGTTCTGGTGCACTGTGTGCTGTGCTGTGGTGTGTTCACAATGGCAAATAATCACTCACTTTCACTTTCAGGATGTGTCTGTTGTAGGTGATACACATTGTAACTCGATCACAAACGAAGGAAAGACGAAGGAAAATTGCAGTACAAACACTGAATTCGCTGGAGCGCTGTTAGCTACTGCCTGCTTGTGGCACCGCTGGAAGTACCCAGTGGTTAGAATGCTCTGGATCAAGAGGTTGTGAGTTTGAATCCTACCTCCAGCACTACCATCATTGTGTCCCTGAGCAAGACTGTAACCCCAAGTTGCTCTCAAGGAGTCTGTCCCTGAAATTAGGAAGTGGACATCTCTCTAGATCAGAGTGTCTGCTAAATGCTGTAAATGAACTCATTTTGTTGCCTCAATCTTCTCTAAACTGTAAACATGACAGATTTGCAGTGCAAGTACTGACGACATTACCGCCGCCTCAATACGCCTCAAGAGGACGACGCTGAATAGCCACACGCATTCGGTGAGTGACACGCACTAAGGACGCCTGCACCCAGACCTCTAACAATTTGTTCTTTCTCCCCCGATTTCTCTCTCTCTCTCTCCCCTTTCACTCACCAGAATCCCCCACAGAGCGGCCCTGACGCCACCTACACCTACACCACCCCATGACGATCTCCAACCTCACCCCGACGGGCTTTCCCCGGACTTTCATTATTGCGGACATCCCCCTCACCATTTTTCTAATAAAAGGAGCCCCCCCCCAGCTTGTGTTGAACTTGCTCCATTGTGTTCACGCATTTATTTCATGGGAACCCACTAAACCATGTAATGTGTTTCAGAATGTGGTCTATTCTTTTTCAATGACAGCCTAAATAAATACAAACATCACTTTTTCTGTTTACTGTGTTACATCCAACAATTGTGTATTCAGTGTATTAGTGCAGTGTGGTAAAAGGTGGGTTGTTGCTGCATCTCATATAAGAAGTGTGTGTCTGTCATTTGAGGTGAAAATACCATTCTGAAGCATGTGTTTGTCATTGTGAAGTGTGTAGGGCATTTTTATCACAATGTGCAGCTTTTGAAAGTGTGTGTATAGTTTTGAGAAATGTATTTTAGGATTTTCTAAGAAGAGACAATGTTTCCAGAAATTTGGGAAAAACTGTAAAAAGTCCCATAAATCTGTTTAGCTGCACATCTTATGCTGTTTAATGTGAAACATATTATACATTTTAGTATATCATTGATATGAACATGTAAGTGACCACAGCTACAAGCTGCTCAAAAATCTCAATCATGTAGCTTCAATCTGACTTTGTATCAACCCTGTATGTATGTGTGTGTGTGTGTGTGTGTGTGTGTGTGTGTAACCCTAACCTTAACCCGTCCGCAATGATATCTGATTGGCTTATTTTGCTAAGTAAACCAATCAGGATGCTCTTCGTCTAGCACGGGCTACATGAACAGACACACACGCGGTGATCCACACATACACACGTTCTCTCTCTCTCTCTCTCTCTCTTTCTCATTCCGCCATGTGCACGCTTCTCTCAAGTGCGCGTTGCCCACGGTACTGTCTCGCGTGCATGCTCTTGTTTGCTTGCTCTAGTTTCCGGGATATTTTATTCAATTTGCGGGCAACAGGGAGCCACTATCAATATGTGGGAGTCTCCTGGAACTTCCGGGATGCTTGGGATGTCTGGATGTATGTGTGTGTGTCTGTTTGTGTTGTGTGCGTAAGTGTATGTGTGTGTGTGTGTGTGTGTGTATGAGCAGTACATGAGTAACTCACCGCAGTGTCTCCAGTGTACAGTGTGGATTCTCCAGTAGAACGGAGAGCTGCTTCACTCCTGAATCTCCTACATCATTGAGGTTCATCTGCAGTTCTCTCAGGTGTGATGAGGGGTTTGATATCAGAGCTGACGCCAGAGCAGCACAACCTTCACTTGTAATACTGCAGTTACACAACCTGCAGAGAGAAGGAGGTAAAACTCATCACACTTACACATCTACACACACACACCATGCAGCATCACTCTCACACTCATACACATATCTACATATACACAGTGCGTGTGAACAGTACATGAGTAACTCACTGCAGTGTCTCCAGTGTACAGTGTGGATTCTCCAGTAGAACAGAGAGCTGCTTCACTCCTGAATCTCCTACATCATTGTAGTTCAGATGCAGGTTTCTCAGGTGTGATGAGGGGTTTGATATCAGAGCTGAAGCCAGAGCAGCACAACCTTCACCTGTAATACAGCACACACACAACCTGCAGAGAGAAGGAGGTAAAACTCATCACACTTACACATCTACACACACACACACACATACACACACACACACA
>JAVGVS010001314.1:0-24695 GCA_032718565.1 Distichodus sexfasciatus
CCTACCTCTCTTCTTCTCACTTTACCTGTCTCTTTTTCTTCCACTATCTCTCTTCTCCCTCTCTCTTTCACTCTCTCTCTCTCGTCCTCTTTCCCTGTCTCCCTCACTCATACTCCCTCCCTCTCCCTCTTCTTTTTATTTTCTCTTTCTCTTCTCTTCCTACCTCTCTTCTTCTCACTTCACCTGTCTCTTTTGCTCTCTTTTTCTCTCATCCCACTCTCTCTTTCACTCTCTCTCTTTCTCTCTTGTCCTCTTCCCCTGTCTGCCTCCCTCACACTTCCTCCTTCCTTCTCTCTTTCTCCTTTTCTTACTTTCTCACCCCAGGACATGACTTCAGGTCTCTAATCACGCCCACACCTCATCCTCATGCATATTTTAACATTCGTATTTTAATAAATCCATCCTCTCTGTTGCCTTAGAAGCTCTTTTTCCCTTTCAACTCATCTTCACTTTACTCTGAATAACACAGTAATGCACTTTTCCTCTTAAAACCTCTAATGCAGACATCCCTGAATATGAGCTGTGACTGACTGAATCTTCCCACTTGCGGCTCTTTGTAAAATCAGGAATGAGGGATGAGGGAGTAGCCACAGTAGCTGGAGGAGTGTTAAAGGAGTGTTACAGCGAGGTTAAAGGTGAAGGCGCTCTATTCCCAGGTCAGCGTGGGTGGCGTTAATGAGTTTCCCTCCCGTCTTCTAGTGAAGTAAACTTATCTGATTTCATTACTGGTCAGCTGTATTTATGTTTGAGGATGATCTTATTGCCTCCCACCAAGTCCTGAGAGTTCTTACAACTATGTGACATGAAGGCCCCACACACACACACACGCACACACACATACACACGCACATTGACACCTCCTCTGCAGCGCGGTGTGTAACGCAATCCGGGCGTAATGCTTTCTCACCAGCACATACAGTACACCTGTTGTGAGGTGGAGGAATGCGAGTTTGGCTGTCGCGGAGCGCCTTCTAGGGATGTAGCTGGACATATGAGTACAGCGAGTACAGTCTTAGCACTGGATCCATTTTTAACACGCACAGCTCGTCCATTCACACTTCTGAAAGCTTCTAGACAAGGGGGGGTTACTATACCCCTTTAACTGGGAGCCCATGCCCCAATATTTCATGCTGTGCCCCAGTAAAATCCCACATTCAGTTTTTAACAGTAAATTTATTTACTGGGTAATGGATGTATTTAGGTAAAAAGTAGGAATGATTAAAGCTGGGTTTTTATAGTTGTTAAACTTTGAGCTGCACACTGTTCTCCGCCCCCTGGTGGCCAAAATATGGAATAACAACCTTCATGGTGGCGTCCCCTTGTGGATGATAGCCTTAACTGATACACCCCTTCTGGGCAAAATAGAAAATTACAACCTTAACGGTCAAAATAGGGAATGACAATGTTAATGGTCACAACCCTTTGTGGCCTAAGTAGGGAATGACTTATTGGAGATGCTCCTTGTGGTCAAAATAGGTAATTACAACCTTAATAGCGATTCCCCCTTTCTGGCAAAATTAGGGAATGTCAACTTTATTTGCAGACACCCTTTTTGGCCTAAATAACGTTAATGGTTGCATCCCATTTTGGCCAAAACAGGTAATTACAACCTTAATAGCAAATCCCCTCTTGGCGACAAAAACAGGGTATGAAAGCTTTATTGGAGATGCACTCTTGTAGCCTAAAAAGGGAATGGCACACTTACTGGGGACGCACTCTTGTTGCCAAAATAAGTAATGACAACCTTAATCCAGATTCCCCCTTGTGACCTATATAGGGAATGACATCTATAATAGAGACTCCCTCTTGTGGCCTAAATAGGGATTGACATCCATAATGGAGACTCCCTCTTATGGCCTATATAGGGATTGACTTCTTTAATGAAGACGCCCCCTTGTGGACTAAATAAGGACTGACAACCGCAATGTAAATCACTCTCTTGTAAATGACAACCTTAATTGAAACGCCCCCTTGTGGCTTTCAAAAACAGTCATATGGGTAAAGGGGAGGAGGGCGGCGCGGTCTGCATCCCATTAGAGCTTTATGTGAAGTAGCACTCATGATTCACACCATGCCACACCACTTGGGCTTCATCCTAAAAAAAGTGGCACCACGTAAACATTAATGCCACCGTCTCCTCATTTCCCCTCATCGACATTAAGCTGACCGCTAAAAATAAGCTCGCTAAAATCAGCTTCAGCTTCACACCTTCCCACAACCGGGATCACATCGCTGGAGCTCCCCTGCCACGCCTGCCAGGGAAATCCCGAATGGGTCCCTGTGTTAGTGTGTGTGTGTGTGTGAGAACACGTTTATCCTCCTGGGATAAACCCTCGTCCAGGTTCTAGTGTCAGACTTTCCCGTATCTACTGATGTGAAGACTCGGGACAGTGTCTCGGTCCCTGCGATGCTGATACCCCATCATTCACTGCTTATATCTGCCGATACCAATGCCGATATATGAGGAAGGGAAGGGATGAGGTATAAGATATTTTGCTCGACCACAGTTCAAAGGTGTGCTCAGAATTTTTGCACAAAAATAGCACCATAATTTCTAAAGCAGAGCTGAGCGAGGTTGGAGCATTTTGAGCGTAGTGCACGACATTTTAAGAAGTCACTTCTAGCCCTATGTGGTGTACCAAGTCAAATAGGGCGCATGTGACAGTCCATGTGCACTACCTAGTGCTTAGAGAGCCATTAAGCAACAACTCTGGCTATTTCCTGATACTACAGTATAGAAAAGTATGATAAGAGCATCATTACATACTACACGGCTTGGGACGCAGCCCATGTGCGAGCTCACATTCGCTAAGTGAGACGAACGCACAGTTTAGGTAGTAAAAATGTTGTGCAGGCAGAGTTGAGGGTGTAAAGACAAGAGATTTTGCTTGTGAAAATTTCACTGTATGCTCAGAATTTTGGCACAAAATAACGCGATACATCTTCAGACAAAAGGTCCAGGCCGTATAAAATTCCACCTCAGACATGCCTGGCACAAGCGCTACCTTTCCGACGTACATTAAGTGCGTCATCAAATATCAGCTAAAAATATCAAGCAAATCTAAACATTGGTCTGATGTAGATGACTTTTAAAAAAGCAATTTTTAGCTAATACCAATGTGATTCTGATGTTATCGTGCTTCACTAAACAGAACTTTAGGCCACTGCCCAGTTGCTCCAGGGAGACTGTCAGTGTCACTGTTAGGGAAGTGAAGTTGCTCTGGATATGAACGTTTGAACTGCTGAATAAATTATTGCTTTTAAAAGTAGAAATGAAACCTCTTTCCATTCCAAACTGTATTGCACCGTAACTAAGCATCCATGCCATTTTTGGTTACCCATCAGTTGGGGACCAATCATACCAAGCAGGAACCAAAACTGTCCTTGGGGACGTCTTCAAGAACCTAAAAGAAGTCAAGTTCCCTTCAATCGCTGTTTTGTTCTTTTACAATTGATGATAAGACGATGCGTTTTTGGCTGGAACATTCTACAGTACCAGAGGTTTTGCAGTCGCACTGATCAGCAAAGTACCATATCCATATCAGCCAGTGGAAAAGGGCCTTTATGTGACCTTTTTAGAACCCGTGCCTGGTCACCGCACAGCTCATTTCTTCATGTTCCTTACCCCGTCTCTAAAGCCACAATCTGAATTGAGCTGTTTGATGGCGCTCCCCCCAAAAGCTGTTGCTCATGGCAATGAAAGCCGCTTCTATCCGAACTGGGAGCGGGAGCGTGTCTGGATTTGGATACTCTGTTTGGACTTCATCGTGTTTCTTTCCAGGAAAGTCTCTCAGTCTCTCTCTTTCCCAGCAGGAGAGAAACGGTGTAAAGTCGTGACAGGACTGCGAAAGCGCTCTGAGCGGGGCTTTTAATTCGTGTCACTGTGGAAGCGCTGTAGAGTCATCGGGGGTTACAGAGAGGCTCTGGGTTTGGCAAACTAGAGGAAGGAAAACAGGATGTGACGCTTATGTCATGGAACATGTGGACGACCCCAGGTCGGTCCTTGTTAACACGAATAGAAGCTGCTGTCGTTTGACCGTTTTTGGCTGACCGATCACTCCTGAGACCTAAAAAAGATTTCAGAGGCTAAATTAGCAGATTTGAGCTGGTATTAAAGAGGCTTAAACTAACAAGCTGACATCTTTAAGCTAATTCTGATGTTGTTATGGATAAAGAAATACAAAACATTTTTTCTGACCCCAGATGATAAATAAATGTGCCGATATTGGGCCTCGCTCACCAGCCGTTACGCTGATTTTACAAAGCCTTCGATTTATTTTTACAGTGTTTGGGTGACACTCTTATTCAGAGCCACGTACATCAGAGCTTTGTACTGCAGCGAGATGTTCTTCATACTTGTAAAGTTACACATAAATCAACAGCTGCTGTTCCACAGGTTACTGCCAGCACTGTGACTTACCTTTCCAAACCATGTCTGAGACAAAGTACAGTATCCGCACAGCCCAGCTTAACATTTTCAGCAGAGATCTTCGTGAATAGTTAGTAATATAATCAAATGTCCTAAGTGTAATTAGTCCCGTTAGTGCTCCTGGAAGAGGTGGTTCTTCAGACAACTTTAAAGACAGTCTTTGTGCAGTTTGTCCACTAGAGGGCAACACTGCTACTCCAGTGTTGGCTTCTTTGTATTTTTATACGTTTGATTTACTTCTGTATTTTTCGTCTAAACTTAAATTGCACTGTTTCAAGATGTGCTTTTTTCACTCTACATTAAGGGTCGACCGATTATTGCCCGGGTCGATTACCGGGGGCTGATATTAGGCATTTCGTCGATTATCGGTATCAGAGTTTAATTTTGATCATCACCGCTATTAAGTAATTACAAGGTGCGCTACTGTGGCTCCACTGCCGTCTCTTCTCTCTGTGCCGTTTGCTCTCGACTCACTGCTTCATTTAATGCCCCGCCCACAACAGTCTCTGATTGGCTGTATGTCACACGAGGTCTAGGTTAGGTGGAGAGCACACTGAGCAGCTTTACTATCTTCACCACAACCTGCTGCTGCTTAATTTGTAATATTTTAAATGTGAGTTTCACAGTTTTATAATGTTACTAAAATGTTTATTTAATGTTATAAAAAATGTAAATAATGTAAAAAGTATTTATAAACAATAAACCTATTTAAATAAAGTTTTGTGTTGGTGTTTGTAAAAAAAAAAAAGTTTGTAAAAAAAAAAAAAATCATATCGGTTCTAAATATAAGTCATCGTTAAATAGCAATAACCAGTATCGATATCGACTCTGAAAAACCGATATCGGTCGACCTCTAGCTTTAATGTCAGCAAATGTCTTTGTGGAGGTGAAACCTGCTTGGGTGTTAGTGTGTGTGTGTGTGTGTGTGCCGTCACGCGTCATGGCAGCGGGTGTGTGTGTAACTGGGTGTATATGTGTGTGTGTGCGTGTGCCGTCACGCGTCATGGCAGCGGGTGTGTGTCTTTGCGTGTGTCTTTAAGAGGCGGGGCAGAGGGAAAGGGGGTGGAGAAAAAAGGGGCTGGAGCTGGCTTTTTTGGAATTAAGTTTGGCGCTGGAGTCACACTGACCCCCCGCTCTCACACACACTCTCGCTCTCTCACACGCTGACACACACACACAGGCTCGCAGGCTCAGGACGAGAGGCAGAAGTGGCTGAGCGCTCGGCACAGGGCCCTGACCATGGCCAGCTACGAGCCTGTCTTCCTCCCGCCCAGCGCCGACGAGCAGGACTTCATCCAGGCGTACGAGAACGTCCGAGAGAAATATAAAGGTAACGGAGGAGAAGAGGGGCATGACGAGTGTGTGAGCGTGAGTGTGTGTGGAAAGAGGGGTGTGTGGAAGCACACGTGGTGTAATCTGGTGCTGCTTTGATTGGTGCACATATGTTCAGCTGTCACTTCTCCCTGCCTTCTCTGTCTTTCTCTCTTATTCTCTCTGTTTTTTTCTATTATTCTCTCTCTCACTCTCTCTCTCTTTTGTCTTTCTCTCTCTATCACTCTCTCTCTCTATCATTTTCTCTCTCTTTCTTGCTGTCATTCTCTCTCTCTCTCTCTCTCTCACTCTGTGTCTATCTATCAATCATTCTCTCTCTAACACTCGTCACTCTTTTTCTTTCTCTCTCCATCACTCTATCACTCCTTATCTCTCTCTCTATCATTTTCCCTCTTTCCTGCTGTCTTTCTCTCTGTCATTCTCACTCTCTTTTTTAGTCTCTATTATCTATCACTTACTCTCTCTCTCTCATCATTGTATCACTCTCTTTCTCTATCAATCCATCATTCTCATTCTATCTATCTATCTATCTATCTATCTATCTATCTATCTATCTATCTATCTATCTATCTGTCTGTCTGTCTGTCTGTCTGTCTGTCTGTCGATCTGTCTGTCTATCTATCTACCTATCTATCTATCTGTCTTTTTCTCTGTCACTCTGTCACTCTTACTCTCTCTCTCTCTCTCCTTCTCTGTGTCTTTGTCTCTGTCTCTCTCTCTCGGCAGATTGAGGGATTTCTGTCAGCGCGCTCTACTCTCTTGTCAGTGTCAGTAGTAAGTTATTTTATGTTTGGCGGTAACTGAGCTACAGACAAGGTGCTGTTTTGCTGTAGACGTTAGCTACACTACCACTAGAAGTAGCAAAGAGGATTCAGTGATGTTTTGGAGTTTTCATTTTCAGTTTGTGTAAATTACACTTCAGTCGGTTTCACCTTTCAGAGTCAAAGTCAAAGTAAACTCGGTCGTCATCTCAGTTATATACAAGTTTACAGAGTGCGTCAATCACAAGTAAAAGCAAAACTAGACCAGACGTACAAATAATACAGTTAAACTAGCGTATTCTCTGGAGCGCAGTTAGCCGCGACCTGCTCGTGGTGCCGCCGGAACATCAAAATCATACATTTTACGGTTGTGTATTCTTGCGTACTCCATCCTCCGACTCCATCTCACAGCTGCCTGGAGCACACTGTGATGCAGTGATTGTGCACTGTGCAGGCTCTTCCGCCAATTCAACCCCAATCAGAAACACCCCGCATCTTTGTTATGAAAGTAAAATAATAGTATTTTTGTTGTAATTTAACATTTTTGGTCCAAAAAATGAATTACTGGAAAAACTTCAGATTTTTAACAGTAGCTTCACAGCTGATAAGGTTGAAAAAAAGTTAGTAAGTTTAGTCAATTTTAGTTAGCTACCCCCCTAACCTGCTAGTAGTGAGAATGGAAGGCTGTGTGTTCCGCTTTTCACCGTTTGGAAATCTTAGTGCTTTATCTGGGCGGTGTGTTAATGTTCAACTGGGAGGAACATTTCCCCTGTTTTCTCAACGCAATTCCAAACCGCTGTTAAAAACATGAGAGTGGGGCCTGCAGTTATTTGGAGTAGGGGTGTGACGATACATCAGTCTACCTTCATACGTCGATTTAAGGATCACCGAGCCCATAGCATTGATCCAAAATGAAAAGAACGTAATGTAGCATCACTTCATATTCAGCAGGAGGTCTGTTGTCATTAATGAGAAGATTGATTTTCCATTAAATATCTGGTTGAGCTCAGGAACAAATATGTCAAATATTTTAGTTGCTTTTTGATTTTTTATGAATGGAAGTGACTGTGTTAAATCAGCGTATGATATCGTCTCATATCAATTGCCTGATCTGAATTCAATTGAAATTGTAACGAAGCAGAGTTTGTTTGATATCGGCAGACATCGAATCGCTGTCCATTGAATTGATATAATATTATATTGATTCACTGGACAACATTTGAATTGATACCATGTTATATTGATTCAGTGGACAACGATTGAATCAATACAATATATTGGTTCACTAGACGCTGTTTGAATCGATACAACATTATACTGATTCATTGGACAACAATTGATTCGATATAATATTGTGTCATAATGATGAATGTACATCCCTGACGTTAAACGTTCCCTCAGGAGTTTTTCATTTGACTACGCGTGCAGCTCGGTGCCGATTTTCATCTGCTTTGTTTGCCGGGTGTGTGGACAGCGCTCGTCCTGCGTCTGCTTCACATTGGTGCAGGCATGTCCGAGCTTGCAGCTAAGAGGTGTGTATGTGTTAATAAGTGAGTGAGTGAATATCTGTCACTGTAAACACAACAAAATGTGACCACGGCATTTGACCCATCCGTGAAGGAGCAGCTTTTCGGCAGCACCCGGGGAGCAGCGTGGGGACGGTACCTTGCTCACGAGTACCTCAGTGGTACCTTTACTGGTCCGGGACCTTCCTCGAACTCCCTAAATGTTACACTATCAATTACTGTCATTGAGATTTTTCTAATGTTAGCTGAAGGTTTCGGTTTATTTGCAGCTCTGTTACGTGTAGAAACGTGGGGATGTTTACTGTATATTTCAGATTAGCACATGAGATTTTTTCCTGCTCTACGACAAGACACACCGTGATGTTGATGAAAGTTTATGGCCGGTAAACAGTATGCGTTTCAGACGCTGATGCACTCTGGACACTGCTGAAAGTGTCACTGTGACGCTGCTGCAGTTGTGCTCGATATTAGGCAGGTGGTCATAATGTTATGGCTGATTGCTGTATGTGTAAATGCTTTGTAAAGCGAAAGTTTGCTATTTGACATTTTTTTGTAATATTTACTGCGTCAGGGCGGCACGGTGGCGCAGTGGTTAGCGCTGCCGCCTCACAGTGAGAAGGTCCAGGATTGGAGATCCGGGTCGGTCGTAGGCTTACTGTGTGGAGTTTGGATGCTCTCCCCTGTGCTCGCGTGGGCTTCTGCTGGGGGCTCCGGTTTCCTCCCATACTCCAAAAGCACGCACTGTGGGTTAATTGGCGAATCTAAATTGGCCTGTGAGTGAGTGTGGGATCGTGTGAGTGTGTATGCCCTGCGGTGTGTTGCCGCCTGTCGGCTGCCGGGGTTGGACCCCGCCTTGTGCCCGTAGTTCCCATAATAGTCCCTGGTCCCCCCACGACCCCGGCTGGGATTAAACGTTTCGGATACTGAATGAATGATTGAATGAATGTTGTAGTGTATATTTCTTTTACGGTATATTGATATTTTGATATTTTGATGTTGATATTATATTTTATCAAAATATTTAATGTAAGAAGAGTCTTCATTTTATTTTATTTTGCAATACAATTCTTCGTGCAATAGGATACATACACAACACAATACAACACATTTGGGTTCTGCTGCCCTTCAAGTTGTCCGTGTCTTTTCGCTCATTGTGCTACAGGGCAGTTGGCAGCCTAAAGGTTAGAGAGTTCAAATCCCGGACCAGTAAAGGTACCACTGAGGTACTCATGAGCAGGGAACCGTCCCCAAGCACTGCCCCCCGGGCGCTGTCCATGTCAGCTGTCCACTGGTCCTTCACGGACGGGTCACATTTCATTATGGTGTGCTGTGCTGTGTCTGCTGGTTTCAGTCTGAAAAGATCAAACTCCTGGTATCTCCCTCTCTCCCTCTCTCTCTCTCTCTCTCTCTCTCCATCATGATCGTTCTGTCTCATTTTCTTCTTCCTCTTCTCCCCTCTTCTTCCTTCTCTCTCCCTCAATGTCTTTTCTCTTCTTTTTGTCTTTCTCTCCCCTCCTCTTTCTTTCCTCCCCCTCTCTCTCTTCCAGATTCTAGGTTTAGAATCTCCTCTCTCACTTCACCTTCCTCCTCACTTTGTCTCTCTCTTTCTCTCTCTCTCCTACTTCCTTTCTCTCCTCTCTTCCTCTCTCTCATCTTCTCCCCATCTCTCTCTCTATACTGTCTTTCCTCCTGCCTCCACCGGTCTCTCTCTCCTTTTTTCTCCCTCCTTTTTTCTCTTTATCTGTCTGTCTCTCTCTCTCTTGCTGCATTTTTCTCGCTCTTTCTGTTCATTTCTCTCTCCTTTTTCCTGTCTTTCCTCATGTCTTTTTCATGCAGTTTCTCGTCCCTTTCTCTTCACTCTCATTCTTTCTCTCTGTTCATTTCTCTCTTTCTCATTCGTTTTTCTCTCTCACTCTGTTGCTATGTATCTCTCTCTCTTTCTCTCAGTCTGTATGTCTCTCTGTCTTTGTCATCCTCTTTGTCTCCACCTCTGCACCTGTGTTCTTGTCCTCCTCTGGAAGCTGGGGAAGGAGGGATGAGGGGAGAGAGAGCAGCTGATGAGGGGAGGAGGACGAGTGTGGAGGCTCCTCTATAAATATCGCCCCACTTCTCTTCTCATCAGGCCCAGGCTCTGTGCTGAATCACCACGGCGTGAGTGTGTGTGTGTGTGTGGGCGTGAGTGTGGTGTGTGTGAGAGTGAGTGTGTGTGTGAGTGTGTGTGTGTGTGTGGGGCGGTGTGTGTAGGGAGAGGAGGGGGGAGTGTGTGTGTGTGGGGCGAGAGAGGTGTGGGAGGGAGGGAGAGTGAGTGTGTGTGTGTGGGGAGAGAGAGGAGTGTGTGTGTGTGTGTGTGTGGGGGCGGAGTGGAGGTATGGATGTGGGGCGGAGGAGTGTGAGTGGGGGCGGAGGAGGGAGGGAGTAAGGAGAGTGTGTGTGGGGCGGAGGTGAGGGCGGAGGAGAGTGAGGGAGGTGGGAGGGGAGTGTGTGTGTGAGAGAGGGGAGTGAGGTGGGAGGGGGGAGTGGGAGTGTGAGAGGGGGAGGGAGGAGGGGAGAGGGAGGAAGGAGAGAGGGGAGTGGGGAGGTGGGGAGAGAGGGGGGGGAGGGGGGGGGGGTGAGGGGGGAGGGGGAGAGAGAGGGGGGAGGGAGGGGGAGGGGGGAGAGGGAGAGAGGGAGGGGGAAGGAGGGAGGTGTGAGTGTGTGAGTGGGGCGGAGTGTGTGTGTGTGTGTGGAGTGGGGCGGAGGTGTGTGGAGAGTGAGGGAGGGAGTGTGTGTGTGGGGGGGCGTGAGGTGTGGGGCGGAGCGTGTGGAGGAGGGGAGGTGAGTGTGAGGTGAGGTGGGAGGTGTGTGAGAGAGGTGAGGAGGGAGGTGTGTGAGTGTGTGGGATTCCACGGAAGCAGGCAAAGCAGCTGAGTTTATATTAGAGGCGTTTTTTCTGTTGCCGAAAAGTTAAGCACTTGATCTCTTATTACAAGCAGGGATTAGTTCTGCACTCTGCCTTGCCTTTTCTTTCTTTCTTTCACACTCGTTCTCACTCCCTCTTCTGTAGTTCCTATCACACGTCTTCTGGCCTTTTTTCCTGTATCTTGTTCCACTTTTTATGCGCCTAATCTCTCTTCCTCTTCTTTCCCCATTCTCCTCCCTCTTCCCCCTTCCCCTTCCCCATTCTCTCTCTCCCTCTGTCTCTTTTCTTCCTCTTCCTCTGAGTATCTCTCTCGCCTTCCCTCTTCCCCCCTTCCCCATTCCTCTTTCTTTCTCCCCCTTCCCATCTCTCTTCCTCCCCCCTCTCTGCCCTCTCTCTCTCTCTCTTCCCCATCTCTCTTTCTCCTCTTCCCTCTCTCTCTTTGTTCCCTCCTCCCCATTCTCTCCCTCCCTCCTCTCTCTTCTGTTCTCTCTCTCTCTCTCTGCCCCACTCTGTTTCTCTCTCCCTCCCCCCGTCTCTCTCCCCCCCACACTCTCTCTGTCTTCCTCTTTCTCTGTCTTCTTCTCTACTCTATCCTTCCTTCTGTTGTCTCTCTCTCTCCCTCTCTCGCCGTTTCTCCCCACTTCTTCCTCTCCTTCCTTCTCACTGTGTGTTAAATCAGGATATGATGTTGTCTCATACCGATCGACGGCTTCTGAACGGAATCGAGTTGAAATCGCATGGTATCGGACTTGGTGATATCGGAAGGCGTAGAATCGTTGTTTGTTGAATCGATATAATATCGTATCGTGACTAAACTTGAGCTTTATTGAACCACTAATTTATCTGTTAAGACTGGCTCTTGTGAAGGAAGAAAGTATTTTATCCTTTATTTGAACATTTGTTTTTAACATATCATTTATTTGAAAATCTAGAAGACCTTTGTTTTTTTGTCGTTACGTGGAGAGAGAGTAAGAGAGACGGAAACTCGGAGGTGAGAGAGAAAGTGAAAGAGAGCGAGAGAGACTGGGTGTGTGTGTGTGTGTATGAGCGAGTGTGTGTGTGTGTGTGTACGCAAGCTTTTGATGAGAGATAATGGAAAATATGTGAAGTTGAAACACTTCTTGGTGGAACAGTTGTGTATTTGTGATAAACATCAGCAGCACTTCTGACTCCACTTTAGCTGCTCTCCCGGGATGTGTGCTGGTGTTATTACAGAACGAAACACACTCGACAGCATTGTGCTGCACTCGTTATGGAACACTGCATCCAATCCGAAATCTTACCCAATTTTAGGGGCTGTTGTCTCGCTTGGTTAAGATTTTTACAGTTCTACTAGGTTTAGTGGTACTGTTTATGGGTCTGACGCTGTTGGTACCAGAATTGGGAGGAGTGGCAACTGATAGGCTACTGCTCATTGTGTTACAGTAGTGTTGTAGTCAAGACCACCTTATCCGAGACCAAGACCTGACCAAGACCAGAGGGGGTCAAGACCGAGACCAGGGCTGGCCGAGTCCGAGACGAGACCAAGACCTTCAAAAACCAAGACTACACTACAACACTACGTCACAGTGCGCTCTTGGTAGCTGCGAGATGGAGTTGGAGGGTGAAGTTGGAAGCTAGAAATCTTAGCTGCGATGTAGTTTAGCTCCTTTTTCTCTGTAGCTAGCAGCATTGATAACTACAGTAATACCTCGTCTTATTTCATCAGTTGGTCCTACAACATGTGAAAAATGGTTTAACTCCAATAAAACCCCCTAAAAAGGCGACTTAGACCCCCTATAAAATGTACCAAGACGTTTTTTACAGCGTCATCACACAGAAATACATGTTTATTTAGAAATGAAACTTTCTTCATACTTTGTGGAAAATTTCTTGCCTTTCTCCTAAAACAGCTATCTATGTGACCCTCCACGGCAAAACCAGATGGACAATGCTCTTGTTATTAAATGCCCTAAGTAGGAATAAAACAATTCATTGTTTATTTTTAACTTTATTATTTTAGAATATTTTAGTGATGTAACCTCGAAAAAGACGCATGTCTGAGGTATTACGAGCCCCTCCAAAGGCCCCTTTCGCGGGCCTTTATTGAGGTTGCTTTTCTAAAAAATTGCGTTGACAGTTGCAGTGTTTTTCTTTGCTGTAAGAAAGTTGCAGGAGCAAGTCAAAGTTGCAGAAAGAAGTTGTGTTTTTCCCTCTTTATAATTATTCGTTAACAATGAATTAAAATGAAGGGAACAAAACCACTACCCGCCCAGGGTTGGGCCCCGCCTCATGGCCGTAGTCCCAGCGTAGGCTCCGGTCCCCGCGACCCCTAGATAGGGTTTGAGCAGTTGAGATAATGACTGAGTGACTGAAAAAAACACTAGTATTTGTGTTAACCTTTAACCATTTAGTTATTTCTGAAGGTAAATGGGAGGCGTTTTATTCCTTTGTCTTCCAAACGTAACAAGGAAGTGACTTCGCTGACGTATGACTCAGCGCTTTACGGGAAAAGACAATGATTGGTCAAAAATTGCGGGGACTGGCTGAATTTGTGTTAATAGTTGCGATGGCAAGATCGTGAAATCCTGGAGGATTGTATTACTGTGCTGTATTAAAACTAGCTCAGCTGTAGCTTAGCTACTTTTAATAAGTAGTGTGCTGCTTGAAACACTGCAGACAATGTCGGAGCTTATCGATACTCAGGTCTTTAATCATTTAGTTCTGGTTCTTTCAGTACCCTTCCTGTAATCTCAGTGCTTCTGGGAACGCTGCTTATGGGAAGGCGTGAGAGTGATGTGTTGATAAAGCCAGCGCTGTTATGAGCTGCAGCAGACAGATTACAGCAGAGTTGCACCAAATCGCTGTCTAATTATGTGTCTGTTGTGTCTCACTGGCGTCCCAACTTCCAACACAGCGAGTAGAGTTGGGGATCATCCTCGTCAGGCACACACACACACACACACTCCTTCCTCTCTCCTTCTTCTTCTTCTTCCTCATGCTCGCTCTTTCTCTCTCTCTCTCTACCTTCTTTAAGAGCAGCTGCCGGCCTTTTTTTTTTTTTACACCCCGTAGGGCTTAAGCCTCATCTTTGTCCCGGGCCTTCTTGAAGCTGCCCATTAACGAGATATTTTAAGATCTGGGGCAGACTTGGTTGTTGGCCGTGGGGCAGTTTGAACGCTGCTGCATCTTTAAAAATAGGAAAACAATATCAATATGTATTCCAGCACGTCTTTATTGTGATTCATGGAGTGTGAGGGGTCAGAATATCTTTTTAAGCACGGTCTAAAGCCATTAAAAATATATAAATACAGATTTTTTCATATCTGTTTTGTGAAAGTTAAAGCGAGTCATCATTGGTCATTGTGAACACAGCACAGCACACAGGGCAAAACAACGAAATGTGAGCTCTGCGTTTGACCCGTCCGTGAAGGAGCAGTGGGCGGCTAACATGGCCAGCACCCAGGGGTGTTGGGTTTTGGGGACGGTATCGTTACTGGTCCGGGATTCGAACCGGGCGACCTTTTGATGACAGGGCACTGTCTGGGTGAAATGTCAGAACCTTTGTGACTGCCAAAGTATGTTTTAAGAACAAATTTCAAGAACAGTTGGTGATAAGACTTTTCCTGATAAGAATGGCCAAGAAAATTGGTGTTGTGTTGAAACTCATGCAAATTAAGGCACTAAAACTATGTGAAAAACTTGGTTGACCGTTTCATGGGTTTCCTGTTTTATCTCTGCATGCATCGTTCTGCCGCTCACCTTTCACCTCCTGACTCTGGTGTGACAGGATTGCTGGGGCCGTGTGTGCAAAGCCACCTCTCTCTCTTTATCTTTATCTTCATCTCACTCTTCCTCTGTAACCTTGACACTCTCTTTTGAATAGTGGATTTTAGTTTCCTAAAATCTGCTGAAACCAAACCTTTTTCAACTTAGTCTCGCTCATGTTGATTCATTTAATCAACACTTTCCCCAAAGCAAGTCCAAATGTCAAATGAAACACGTAATAATAGGGATAATTGTCGTTTTTTCGATGTTTGCGTACGTGCACACGCTCAATTCCTTATGCATCAGAGGTGGCACTGCGGTAAAACTGGTTTGTTGTTCGACGTTCGCACTAATTCCTACATATTGATATGACAACGAGCAGAACAAGCAACACAACACACTACAACCCCGAAAGCAAATCGCGCGATTATACTGTTTAATTCCTTTAATAACACCAGCTCTCACTCACAGTCTCTGTGTTCCTCGCTGTACGTTAGCGCTTACGTCCAACATTCACTGAGGCGTTCCAGTTCGGTCAAATCGTCCCCTTTATTATAAACAAAACTTCAAGCTTTCAGCTGATAAATACCAATACAGCCGTTAACCCGGTGTTTTCAGCGTTTATTCCGCGCTCGTTACGTTACTGTGTGGAACGCCGTCGTGCCCAACGACTCATGTGGAACGCCATCATGTCAACAAATTTTGTTCTCTCCTAGAAACGAGTCTAAAATGAGTTATAGGCCAAAATGAGTGCAAATTGGCTCAAAAAAAGCTAAAAACTTCAGTATTTCTTCATTTTCAATTAATCAGAAAATATTTTTTACATTCTATAACGTTAGAGAGTTAAAAAATAAACAGAAAAGATGGATTCCAAATGGATAGAGAAGTATTTCCAACTGGTACTAACCTTATCTTTCTTCATAGTACTGAGGCCCAATCCCATTTCTCCTCCCTTAGCCCTACCACTCGATTTCGAGGGCCCTCCCTTTCAAAGTTGACTTCACAGATCGTAGCCACAAGGGGCAGGGCTTGAAATCTTTACCTAGGAATCGGGACACCACTCGCTTACGTCAGAAAACAATCGGGGGTGAATTTCCCAAAAGTGTCGTAGCCAAAAAACTACATAAAAAGGACTTTGAACGCTCTCTCTCTGAATAATACGTTCTTATTTTTTCGACGGTTTTGTGAAACTCACCCCTGCTCGGTTCTTTTTCTATAAATACCACAGAGATACTGCTCTGTCTCTACGCACAGAATTAGCGATTTTCAGAAAATTGTTTCTGGAAAATTCAACCTCATACTCCGTTTCACTTACATTAAACTAAGATATTCCGCTAAAATTTGATTTTTTTGCAAGCGTATTTATAAAGATGTACTTACATTTATGAACTTCTTTCCCCACACCGCCAGCCATCTTTTCTTTTCTTGATTGTGTATTGCAATATATTGTGGGAATTTTCTTCTTTCACTCGGTTTTGAGTCAGCATCTGAAAAAGCTCCGTTTCGAGGGCTATCTTGAGGGCTGAACACCACTACCCCTCGCTGCTAAAAAGAAATGGGACATCACTTCCCTACGCGGGTACGCGCAAAACGGAGGGGTAGGGCTAAGGGGTAGGGCTAAGGGGTAGGGCTAAGTGGGGGTATTGGGATTGGGCCTAAGCCATAGAATGTCTCTGCATAATAAAAACTCTGCAAGTCAATAAAACAGACCGTGTTCTTACTATTTCTACAGGTTTAGCACTTTTATACTACTTAAAGCTAAAAAAAAAAACATTTCTGCAGACGCAAGCCAGTTTTCATCAGAAACAAAAAAACAAAGGTATGCAAAAATACCCCAAATTCTCTACCCCAGGAACTGGTATCTGATCGAGATTAGCTGATACCCAAAGCCCAAGTACCGGCATCAGTATCAGAGCTGAAAAAGTTGTATTGGTTCATCCCTAGTAATTAAATTAACCGGGACAAAACTGGAGAAAGTTCACTTAACGACACTGTCTACAAGACTTACTGTTGAAACGTAAAGAATGATGTGTAAATCACGATACGGTATTATATCGATTGAACTGAATCTTCTCTAATAATAACATAATAAAGATCGACTTCCTGTTCAACATAAGGGAACGTTACATCATGTATGATGTCGGATCGATGTTTTCATTTTGGATCAATGCTATGGGCTCGTTGATCTCTGAATTGATGTATTGATTAGAGTTCGACTGATATTGGTTTTCCAGCGCCGTTATCGATACTGATTATTGCTAGTTAACAGGGCATTCGGAACCAATATCAAATGCAAAACAAAAAAACAATCTGTCAAAAGTAAATTTTTCACGCTGCGCTCATGTGAGTGTTGTGTGAGTGACAACAAGGCTTCAGCGTTGATTGGCTACTACTCGTGTGACATACAGCCAATCAGAGACTGTTGTGGGCGGGCCGTTAAATAAAGCAGTGAGTCGAGAGCAAACAGGACAGAGAGAAGAGACGGCAGTGGAGCCACAGTCGCGCACCTTGTCATAACTTAATATCGGTGATGATAAAAATTTAACACTGATTAATAATAATAATCGGCAATAATATCGACCCTCGACCCTTAGTATTGATGTGGATTGATGTATCGTTACAGTCCTGCCTAACAGCTACAGTGCGGTTTAAAATTTGAGACATCAGAAGAGTGAACATAAGGTCTGTTCAGCAACTCTTTGTGTCTGAGGGGTTGATGTGGAAACCAAAGATTTACTCTGCGTGTGTGTGTGTGTGTGTGTGTGTGCATGTTAGTGTTATCATTACTCTCCCCTGACGTTCCCCAGGTCAAAGCGCGCTCCTGGAGATGTGCTGCCTTGTGTTTCAGCAGCCATATTAGGAATTTCGGCAGAGACTCCCTCATACTTTCATATTTAATCGTTCAGTAGCTCTGTGTTTTCGTGTGTGGGCCTGTGTTTAAGGGGCTTGTGGGGATCTGATTGTCCTGATTGTGTAAGAGACAGGAAAAAAAAGATGATTTGTCCAATTTTCATGGTTTTTTAAGGAACATTTTGTGTACGTGTGGACCGGTCCTCAAAAGGAACGTCATGTGAGAAACTAGTTTTGTTGAAACTCATTTTAAAGCAACAGAGAAAACGTAGCAAACTACATCCAAGCTCTTTCCTAACCCCAAATTCGTACGATTTCACCATGTTGGACTCCATCCTCCAACTCCATCTAGCAGCTGCCAAGAGTGTGTTGTGATGCAGTGATGGCAGCCTATCAGATGCTGATTCTGTGAACGTAACCTCAGTCACAAACATCTAGTAATTCAAAACACTTGGTAAAGAGAGAAAAATAATAGTTTCTTTTTTAGAGATGCACGATAATATCGTAATCGGCCGATGATAGTCATCATCATCGGACCGATGCTCAGATTAACCCGATATTTCCGGCCGATATTTTATGACGCGTTTATTGTAAAAGGTAGCGTTTGTGCCAGGCATGTCCAAAGTCTGAGGTGGGATTTTATACGACTACGCACCCTCTATCTCAAAATGTATGGCGTTATTTTGCGGCAAAATTTTGAGCACGCACTGGAACGTTCGCAAGCCAAATCTCTTGTCTTTACGCACTCAACTCCGCCTGCACACACGAAATTTTTAACTGGCTACACTGTTTGTTTGCCTCACGTAGCGAACGTGAGCTCGCACATGGGCTGAGTCCCGAGCCGCGTACTGCTGCACTTGGTATGGTAGGTAAGGCGCTCGTGTCATACCTTTCTGTGCGATGGTATGTATCTCAGGAAGCCGGGGGTTGTAGCGTAACGGCTCTCTACGCACTAGGTAGTGCACATGGATTGCCACCACATAGAGTTAGAAGTGACTTTTTCTTAAAATGTTGCGCTAAAGGCTATTTTTGTGCCAAAATTCTGAGTCCGCAGTGGAACTTTGACGAGCAAAATATCTTGTCTTTACGTGCTCAACTTTGCCTGCGCTCGCGCTCAACTCGACATCGTTCTGGACAGCTATAAGCAGGAAAATGTCGGATATCGGCCAATAATTCCCGTATCGTGCGTGCCTAATCTTTTTGACACGCTACATCACTATTTGTACAGGATTAGCTACATAGCTCTGCTATGAAACAGCTACTTTTTAAAGCTGAAAAATAGTCACCAATTTTTACTCCCTAATAGATTTTCAGCTACAGAGTTGAAGGTTTATCTAAAGTTAGCAAGACAGGACTGTGTGTGTGTGTGCGTGTGTGTGTGCAGCTGTGATTATAAGCAGTTACTGTGACTCTAATGACTTAGTCCCAGTGAGAGAGTGATGGGAAGTGTGTGTGTGTGTCGTGTCACATATTCATCACACTAACCTCTTTTTCCGAAGTTGTCATTTTGCTGAGCTCTGTGATGAGATCTGCAGTTTAACAGCTGAGTCTTTACTTCTTAGTTCATCTCGGGGCGATGTGCGTGTTTAAATGATTGATGTGTTGTTGCATGCGTCCTTACTTCAGTCCGGTTATATTCGTCATATCATTGATGTCCAAAACGGTTACTTTTCAGGAAATTGGTCAAAAATGATGTATATTCTTGATATTTGTGACCCTCCACGGCAAAACCAGTCGCTTGTCGCAAATTTTCAAAATTGAGTTATGATGTTTTCATGAAAATGCATAAATCAACCTTCAAACGTTCCAAGGAGTCGGGTTTCTCCTGTCACGCCAAGTGAGAAACGGAGAGTTCAACCAGTGGATTTACCATAAATATTGAAGTAGAGCGGTCAAAACAGAAACTTTTAACATTCTGCTGGAATTGAATTCCTCGCCTCAAGAAAGTCACGTTTTTAGGATGGAAAGGGGAAGTTTTTCAGCCAAATTTATTCACAACAGTACAGTATAAACCTTCCACTGTTTCAAAACACTAAAAACAAAAAATCCAAAATTTTACCCCACGCAACATAAACGCTCGTGTTTCTCAGAAACCTCCGTTGCGACAAGCGACTGGTTTTGCCGTGGAGGGTCACATATTCTCTAATCATTACACATAAAGTGAACATTTTCAGCCTTGTTTTAATGTTGGTGATTATGTCTCATAGCTAATGAAATCTGAAACCCTAAATGATCAGAACATCTCATTTTGAGTTTTGTGTTCTGATAGTTTGAAATTTTGAAGTTTTGATATTTAACTATTAGCCATAATCATCAACATCAAATCAGAAAGATCTGAAATGTTTCACTTTATTTGTGATGATTATAGCGAGTGAGAAGGTTTACTTAAAAAAAAAAAATTAAATACAAATGACTAATTTCACACTAAATAAATTGATAGTGTAATGGTTAGGGAGTTAGCCCCGTGACCAGAAGGTTGCTGGTTTAAGTCCTGGCCTGGTAATGGTACCATTGAGGTACTTATGAGCAAGGTACCCTCCCCAGTGTTCACTGCATATCCCGTGTGAGGTTTTTGATTCTCAGAAATGTGGCTTTTTGCATAACAGTTTCACTTGAACAATGTTAATCTTTCTCTCTCCGTGCATCAGGCTCCTCTCTCCAGTTTAACCCGCCTGACCCGCAGCACTTCCTCTCACTCCTGCTTCCTCTAGTCAAGGCTTCCTCGAGGCTTCTTAACGATAAAATGTTGTCATTGTTTTTCCTTTAACCTTAAATCATTGATTCTGCAAATGGGTTAATGTTGTCCATCCGCTAGTCCAGTGCAGATCCTCCCCCCCAAAAATGAAGCCGTCTGAAGTCGAGCAGGGACAATACAGGAGTTTTAAGACTGGTACTAATTTGAATATTTTATAAAATTATAATTACATATCAATATATTTTCTTTATATCCAGTGAAACCCAACAGAAACCATTTTCCTTGTTTTGGATATGTTTAGTTATTGAAAAGTGCAATAATATTTGTGTAAGAGTTCATTCAGCGCTGGTGAATGTTTTTGTGGGTTTTTACGAGTGAATTCCTTCTTAAAAATGGCTGACGTGACGCAATGCGGTTAAACACTTGTATTGTCTTACATAATATTTACAGCCCAAACCCTGTTTAGACACTGTGACTCAAGGATCCATTTTCTGTCACTAATTTTATTTTTGAAATATAATTTTAAAGTTAGAAGCAGAATTTCCTGCACCAAGAAGTGTGTTCTTAAAATTGTTTCATTAAGTTAACTTCCGTGACGTTTATTCATTCATTCATTATCCGAACCGCTTAATCCCAACCGGGGTCGTGGGGGGACCGGAGCCTATCCCGGGAACGCACAGGGGCAAGGCGGGGACCAACCCTAGGCAGGCACCAGTACACCGCAGGGCACACACACTCACACAATCACACGCACATTCACACCTTACGGTGCCAATTCAGAGTCACCAGTTAACCTATATTGCATGCATTGGGACTGTGGGAGGAAACTGGAGCACCCGGAGGAAACCCATGCGAACACGGGGAGAGCATGCAAACTCCACACAGGAAGGCCCCACAGCCGTCCCCAGGGCTCGAACCCAGGACCTTCTTGCTGTGAGACGGCAGCACTAACCACTGCGCCACCTCAGTTAAGTTGAATTATATCAAAGTTAAGTTTAATTATATCTAATATCAAAGTGCTGTACTTGGATACTTGGGATTAACTTTTATAAAGTATAGGTTATAAAGGTATACTTTTATGTGCAAACTTTGAACATACGACTACTTCATGTCTAAGTCTTACTTTGTACTGCAAATAAACTATGAACGAACAAGTTACGTACACCTATATACAGCACTGTGCAAAAGTTTTAGGCAGGTGTGAAAAAAAATGCTGTAAACAAAGAATGCTTTCAAAAATGGAAGTGTTAATCATTTATTTTCATCAACAAAATGCAGTGAATGAACAAAAGAGAAATCTAAATTTGGTGTGACCACCCTTTGCCTTCAAAACAGCATCAATTCACACGGTTTTTGAAGGAACTCGGCTGGTAGGTTGTTCTAAACATCTTGGAGAACAAACCACAGATCTATAATCCTACAAAATAATATGACCATAATCCTACAAAATCCGTGACTTCGTGCAAGTGTACCTATAAGAATTGATGCTGGTTTGAAGGCAAAAGGTAGTAACTGTCATGGGGTGTGCGGTTGCGGTGAGGAGAAGGGAAGGGAATGAGGACGCTGTTGCAGGCAAGTGAAAAGGGTTTATTGAGGAACAACTGAACACACAAGGGAAACAGTCCAAAAATACAAAAACCAAGAGCAAAGTAACAAAAGAATGGTGAGGCCCGTGCTCCCAGTTGTAGCCGTTGCACGAAAGGAGAACCTCCCCAAGTAACCCGCACAACCGAAGTCCTCAAGCTTGAAGACTCGGGGGGTGAATTAACAATGGCCTAGACTCTGAAGCCTCCTAGGCAGTCTGGCCAGCTGGGGAACACACACACTGGGAGTCACGAGCCTGGGGAGAAAACACAAGAAAAGGACGTGAGTGAGAGGAGACAAAAGGGTAACCCAAAAAAAAAGAGAACAAAAACCAAACCGGATCAAAAAAAGGGTCCAGAAGTCCAACTGAAGGAGCAAAGCAGGAAGGGTCCAAAATCCAAAAGAGAGAGAAGGGCAGGAAGGGTCCAGGTAATCCAAAAAGCGTTACACAGGAACAACCACACACAAAGTATGAGGGAGACAGACTCAGAGACACGCGGGTTAAACTGACTTAAATAAGACCACAGAACTTAACAAACGCGTGCTCTCACCAATCCCAGAACTCAAAGCAGAACGAGACACAGCTGAACTCAATAATAAGCGAGGGGGTGTTCTACACAGATCCTAACCTACTAGGTAGGCAGCACGCAGTGCAAACAACATACCAGGAAGTAGGGTGCGCTCTCAACAGAGAGTGAACTACTCGGGAGGGCACACGAAGTGTGGACTCAAAACCCGAAAGTGAGGAGCAAGCTAACACAGAAAGCTAAGGCTAACCCGAAGAGACACGAGGAACAAACACACACACCACAGACACCCCACACCAGACAAGAGACAACACACAGACACTTAGCTGGGTTCACAGTGGCACGGTCCCGTCGAAGTTGGGCCGTGACAGTAACACCAAATATTGATTAGATTTAGATTTCTCTTTTGTTCGCTCACTTTGCATTTTGTAAATTGATAAAAATAAACAATCATTATTTATATTTCTGAAAGCGTTCTTTGTTTACAGCATTTTTTCACACCTGCCTAAAACCTTTACACAGTACTGTGTACATATATATAAACACTTTTTTATTTATGAAAGTACACCAGAATTTTCTGAATGCATGTTATTATAAGCCACATATAAGTAAGTCAAACTTTGTTTTGTACATCTCTGTTAAGTCATAAAAAAAATAGCTAAGGGCCCGTACACACATAGCCGGGTGTTTATAAAAACAGATATTTCTTCTCCTCTGTTTTCAAAAATAACTTTGTACACATGAGCCCGTTTTCCATTTTCCATAATATCACTATACACACAAATCCGGAAAAATACTCCATCGGGAGCTGCATAGAGTGATGTCAGCCAATCAGAACCCTGGAAAAAAGAACAAATTACATCCAGTTACAGTGACTTTTACCTCCAGTTGCTTTGTAAACAGTGTTGAATAGATGGTGCTTCACATGGACAGATATGGAAGTCAAGTTACTTTTAAATGTTAGCAGCTGCAAACAAGCACAAATAGCTTGAATAAGGGAGACGAGCATCGCTGCTGACAGTATCCATCTGCAGTCTGTAACGAAAACCAGGGGCCCAGACCATAGCCTGTAAATAACTCTGCTCAACTGAACTTCATTTAAAAAACAGACAGTTGTCTAGTTTTGATTAGCTCCTAAATGGTACCGTTAAGCACAAAACAACAAAAGCAATACTGAAATATGTACGTTTTTGCATTTTTTCACCTTCAAAGTAAAAGTTGTATGGTGTGCATAATATTTATATTTAATTAGAAATTTCTAGCTGCCCTCGAAGGGCCGGCCAGGAACAGACTGGGCAATGCCCAGGTCTGACGTAAACAAACGTTGCACACCTGACGTCAACACATACCCTGTCACACGCTTATGACGCTGTGAACCTAAAACTTTCCCGTCCACACGTAGTTAATAAAGTCTGAGTTTTCAGAAATCCCAACTTTGGCTGGGCTGAAACCTCTGTTTACGTGTGGACGATAGGCACAACCGCATAAAACATATCCGTTTTTATAAATACCCGGCTGCGTGTGTCCGGGGCCTAAGAGCATGTTTGTTTTTGTTTGGTAAAAGTATTCTAATAACACACTCGAACATACTTTTTCGTGGGAGTTTGCGTTCAGTTTGAACTCAGTTCTAACGAACAGTTCTGTCAAATCTTCATGAAAACTGGCTAGACATTAGCACAGAGCAGTGTTTCCAGATGATCCAAGCTTTGCTTTCTTGCTGAAGAGCGTCACAGTCACAGCTATTAACACAGCAGTGATGTTTGACATTGAAGTTTAACACCGAGAGAGATTTCCCACAGTTCTACAAGCAGTTTGTGCTTCTCCCCCCTTTAACAGTTTCTGGGGTGGGTCACCGCGGCACACAGGAATACCGTGAAATGTTTACGACCCTGTTGGGGTCCGTGTATAAACCAGTGTGAGGGAGTGGGGGTCATTAAATGGAGACGCTCGTTTAGCTCCTCTCCTCCTCCTCCTGCTCTCACACCCTGTAAGCTTTTCAGAGGATGGTATGCAGCGATTGTTCCAAGCTTGTAAGACATTTAAATAAAACACCAATGGAATGCGTGGGCTCCTGTGGAATAGAGCATGAACACACACACACACATCTTTAAACAAAAATAAGCCTTAAATAGTCTCTCTCTCTCCCCTCACACACCCTCTTCTTGTTCTTGCCATATTTGCGACCCTCCACGGCAAAACCAGTCGCTTGTCGCAAATTTTCAAAATTGAGATATGTTTTCATGAAAGGGCATAAATCAAAATCAAAACGATACCTATATCGAATGAATCGGACGACATATGACTGAGATATCAACATTGAAAGGAGTTGGGTTTCTCCTGTCACG
>JAVGVS010001315.1:0-24676 GCA_032718565.1 Distichodus sexfasciatus
GCCCAGATTATGCAGAGCTGTAATAGCTGCTAATGGTGGATATTCTGATGAATCCAAAATTGAAGTATTTTCTATGTATAAACTGTTTAATAAACTGTTTATGTAATAAAATATGTTTTGGTAGTTTGTGTTGTCCCTTATCAGTGCAACATTATCACAAATTAAAAAGGATTCATGGCAATACTGTCCAAAACCCCACTTTTCTAGGGCATTTCCAAACTTTTGGAGGGCAGTGTACCTGTTTTTGTAGTTGCATTAAAGTAAAAAATTTCCCAGTTTTAACATAGACACAGGCATGAAATTGATCACATTATAAATGATGCTTGGCAGACATTGCACCATTTTGCAAGGTATTGTAGCTCCAAGGTGTTGCTACATTCGTGGTGGTTAATGTACTAATATCTTTCTTGCTCATTTAATTCAAAATTAAACTGTGAACAAATTAAAAAAAACCAATCAACTTTTGCCAGAGGTCCCATTTTTTGACATATAGTCCATTTTTCTTAAATTGTTTTCTTCAAATCAACTTTGTTAATTATCAAATTTTCCAATTTTCATAAGTCTACTCTTTGCATGCCCAGTCAGATCTTTGCATGTTATGAATTTTTCATCACTTTCACGCTGCCACGTTCAAACTATTGACACTTGTTTGTACGTGTTGTTACACCGCCGCCCTTGTAAAACAGGCAGCGTTTGCTCGCATCCCGTAAATACGTTATTACAATGTGAACAAACATGTTTGGGCCGAGGCCTTCGGCACCGCCAGCTACCGTTTGGCTAATATTTACTGCAGTGGGTTGATTGGCCGGACCGCAAGCCCAATGACGGCTGCCAACAACCCGTCCAAGCTCGAGCAACGACAGCACTGACGAGTCGAGCGAGACGCTTAACGGCTGGAGTTCATAAACTGAAGATTCATCAGAGCAGTTCATTAAAAATTAGATGAGGTGATTTTACAAGGTGGAGACGATGCTAATAAAATCTAGCATGAGGGGAAAACTCTTCATGTCAAAATGAAGAAAGATAGACATTTCGTTTTACAAAAAACACCTGAAATGAAATAATAAAAAAGATTTGATAAAAATGATTAAGTAAAATATTACAAATTTCATTCAGAGTGACATGTTTTAGAGTCTGTCTTAAAAGAATAATAATTAAATCATAAAGTATGGTTACCTGTGTCTACCAAATGTTTTTTTTTTTCTGAGTGCACTATTTTTTAATACTTTGAGCTTCAGCATTCAGAGAGTTAAGCGCCTTTAGCATGAATAAAACGTTGGTGGAGACAGTTTATTGCCGCAGCGCTCAGTGAGCTTCAAGTTGAAATCCGTTCAAATATTAAAACAGCGCTGGGCTCATCAATGTCACTTCTCGGTTGTCAACCAATGAAAATTGAGGAAGGGGCGGGACATATAATTCAGTGGTACTTTCCCAGCTGTTTATTTGCACGGGTTATTTTATGCAATCTCTACGTCATCTTGCCGGCTAAACTAGCGATCTCAAAGAAACACGGTGAAATTGGAAAGTGCCCGATGGCGATTTTCGTAACAACAAGCCCTGGGAGAAATCACTTTTGAAGTGAGGTTTTGACCGCTCTTAGCAGGAAAAAAAAAACGTGTTTGGTGGACACAGGCCCTAGTTTGGAACAGTCGGTGTTGACATGGTAGAGACATGTAGAAAACAAGAAGTCGTAAAGCTCATAGTGTTGAAAACCCAACATACCAATCTCGCTAATGATGAATAGCAGCAAATGGGGCATGTGGCACGGCTGGAGATGTTCCTGTCTGCATTTCTCCTTTAATGATCAAACATTGAGTAATGCGTAGATGGTCAGAGATCACAGTCTCTCTTAATTCAGCTCTGTTGCTGCCAAACTTGGCCGCCCTCGTCCCAGTAAATGATGGCCCGCCTTTAATACCTGCGTAATTGAAATCTTCCCCGCTGGACGTGGGCTGCATACTCGAGGGTAATAGAGCTGAGCTCGGACTCGCCCCGGCGAAACGATAATTGGCCGTGCGTGGGGAGGATCCCCTGTGAATTGAGGACAAAACCCTGAATTATCAAAGGTTATTTGACAAATTAAATGGATTTGCATCTCACTTTAAAGAAGGCCTCGGTCTGAGGAGGTTCCAGCTCAGGGAAGTCGACTTTTATCTCACCATATTTATTCTTGTTCACTTCTCTTCTACGGCCAATCCAAATCATGCAGAAAGTGCTGCATTTTTACCGCTTCCAGGTCTCAAGAGTTGTCTGCCTGCACAGGTTGGTAAGCCCGTAATAAAAGACTTAAAGCATGAATAAATTGTTTTTCCATGGTTTCTGCACAAATTGAAACCAAGGCAGTGGAATTGAGTCGTGTACTAAGAGTTGTTTTGCTTAATGTAGCTGCTTCCTTAGACTGCTAATGTTCAGTTGTGTGTTAGTTTCACTTCAATCTACCTGAGCAATGTCACCTGGTGTAATGGAGGCCAGGGAAAGTAGTGTGAATCTGTGGGGGTGGCTTCAGGTAACTCAATGGTACCTTTACTGGTCTGGGACATGAACCGGTGATCTGTTGGTCATGGGACCAACTTCCTAAGCGTTCATTAGCAACCCCCCACCATTTAGATGGTTTGCCTACTCACCTCTGGACCAAAAGGTGGTGGGTTCGAATCCTACCTCCAGCACTACCATCATTGGGTCTCTGAGCAAGACCCTTAACCCCAAGTTGCTCTCAGGAAAACTGTCCCTGAAGTTGGTTGCTATGGATAAGACCATCTGCTAAATGTCGTAAATGTATATGTAAATTTAAAGTAGAAATGGTATCTGCTGGTTCCAGATGACAGGACTTCAGTTTTTGGAAAGACTTTGGTGATGCATAAGGGCCTGTGTCCACCAAACACGTTGTTTGCACTGATTTTTAATACAAAACAGTGCTAGCCAATCAACATCGAAGAAGGGGCAGGACATACACAGTCAAGAACTCACTAAAAACAATGGCGGCGTACCTGGAGAAGCTGGAGAAGCTATCTAGTTCAAACGCTGCCGCTAATGCCAAGATGGAATTTCTCTTCATTGTAAAGATAATCTCTTTTATGTCGGCTAAACTACCGATCTCAAAAGAACACCTTACAATGTTTACATGAAATAGGAATGAACACATAGGTGCCCGAGGGCGCTTTTCGTAACTTAGCAACAACAAACACTGAGAGATGTGTCAGGAAAGCTCAGAGAAAGCGCTCTCGAAGTGAGGATTGGACCACTCTCAGCACAAAAAAACGCATTTGGTGGACACAGGCCCTAATGAACATAGTTTCCTTTACAAACCTGTTACTTTTGGTACCGGAACGTGTACTAGAACAAAATCAGAGTAGTTTGTGAGCTGACGACTGACCTCCCCAATTCGTCCTGACCTGAAAGAGCTGTAAGTTTGCACTGGCAGCACTAAGAAAAAAAAACAGAAGGGTGCTGCCGAGATGATGTATGTCGACCCCAGGGTGACTTTTCATGCCATCAGTCACAGGTATTGTGCCGGAATGGGATGTTTACGGCAGCTGTTAAAGGGACGAGAGCGAAAAGTACTTCCTTGGGGAGGTCGGCGCAAAACTTAAGCGTAAGAGCGGCATAAGAACAAGTCATTACGGCTAAACGTTCTTTATCTAAACGCGAGAGCTCCCCGAAGTGGAGGGCAGCAAAGAGAAGTGAGAGGAGTGTAAACATTTGTTCTCGGCAAAGGAAAAAATGTCTGAAAGGTAAGGTGTGGCAGCGCCAATTATAGAGTTTCTCCTATAATTATTATAATCTCCTCTTTGATTTACTAGCTGGAGTTAATCGTTTGGCTTTGTTTCTGTTTGGGAAAGTCCTTTATGAGATTTTAGTCAAAACCCGCATCGCCTTGGCAAGGTTTTGGTGCTCTTCTTTTACTGACAAATGATATTTATTTTCCATTTATTTGGCAGAGCAGACGTGCTTTTATTGCATGGCGGCGGCGCTAACAAAATACCTCACGCGCCAGTGGATTCTCACGAGTGTAACGAAGCTTGAAGTGGTTTTGGGGAAACTTGTTGCCTGTAACGTGAGATCAGGTCAGATCACCTTCGTCTCACTACGGCGCTCACTCTCTAAAGATTTGGAAATTATTTCCCCTGGTGTTCAGCAAACGCCTCTAATAAGCAATTGACAATGATCGTTGTATTTGATGTAATTAACTTGTAATAAACATATTATTTGTAAATATCAGTCTAAATCTAACCGTGATCTAGTTCTCGATAGCCATAATCTAATCTTTACTCTAAACAAAACCATGATCTAATCCTCAATCTAAATATAATCATTATTTAGATTACTCAACCTAATTAGAATGCGTTCCATTAATGTAACTCTATCCTAATGTTACATAAGCCTTACCTTAAATCTGAAAAATAAAGTAATCTAAAGATAACCATCAACTAATCCTTATCCTGACATAACCATATTCTAATCCAGTCTAACCATAACTATGATCTGATCCAGAGTCTAAACATAACCATAATCTAATTCAGAGTTTAAATATATCTGTAATCTATTCCAGAGTCTAATGATAACTATAATTTAATCCAGACTTAAACCTAACCATAATCCAATCCAGAGTCTCACCATTACCCTAACCTGATCCAGAGTCTAAACATAACCATAAACTAATCCAGAGATTAAATATATTTTCAATCTAATCCAGAGTTTAACCATAATTACAATCTGATCTAGAGTCTAAATGTAACCTTAAACTAATCCCAAGTCTATAGAAATACATACTTGTGCTCATGCTGACATAACCACAATCTAATCCAGAGTCTAAACATAACCCTAATATAATCCAGAGTCTAAACATAACCATAATCTAATTCTCATAATTGTGAGGACATAATAATCACATCATAACAATCATAATTTAATCTTGAATCTGAACCTAACTCTAACCATAATCTAACCTATTATTAATCTATTACTTAGACATATTACTTAATCTTATCCTAAACTTACCATAAATTATCTGAACTCCTAAAAGATTTATTTATCTCTCCATCAAACTCTGTTTTCCGAGTTGCTGAATGTTTTGAGTTCTGCGCTCCTCTCCATCATTTTATCGTCGGTGTGTAATCTAGCGTCGGTCGCTTTGCTCCACAGCACAGACACCAGATAAGAGCTTAAAAAGGAGAAAAGCAACAAACTGCTGCGTTACATGAGAAATCCTCCCTTATACCTTGTGAGCTGCTTGTTCTGCTTAAAGAGACGATAAGTTGCTTTAAGTCTTTAACGCTACAGTTTATTCAGTTTTTAGTTTAAACGCTTCACACACCCCTAAAATTAATCCTCTTTTGGAGTAAGTCTAGCTCGTTTTGACACGGCAGCGCTGCTTTATTTCTCACTCGTGTGTAATGCCAGCCGGCCTGTAGCCGTAAATCGATACGCCGTTTCCTGTGATGATGCAAATTGTTATCGGTTGTTGAGTATAAAGTGAAGATCCTCAAGCGTTTATCTCTCCATCCGATTCGCCGGATCAACTTACTGAAAAATTCCCAACAAAACGAGCCTTCACCGAGTTCGAGGACTGACATGTCAGAGTCGGGGGGGAAATCCCCAGGAACCCAAACCTTACCGCATTAAGTCATGAGGTAATGTGTGTGTGTGTGTGTGTGTGTGTGTGTGTGTGTGGATTCATTAAATGCAGGTTTATGACTCATTTTTGGGTAACGGTTTGAGACTAGTTTCATGCTTAACGTAGATCACATTATGTGGAGAAATTGTGTTAATCTGTGTGTGTGTGTGTGTGTGTGTACAAACAAGTAATACACTTCTATTGAGACAACTTGATGTTCCTGCTTTAATAATAAAAATGTGAATGAGGTAAACACAAGTTCTATAAATGTGTGTTTGTGTGTGTGTGCAGTCTATTGAGAGTACTTAATTTCCCCATCGAAAAAAAATAATAAAAATAAAAGTTAATAATGTTTGATTTATTAGTGTGTGTGTGTGTGTGTGTGTGTGTCTGCAGTCTACTGAGGCTTCTAAATTTCCCTACCCAAAATTTGTTATAATTATAAACCAAAAAAGTTAATAATGTTCGATTTATAAGTTTGTGCCTGTGTATCGGTGCAATCTATTGAGACTCCTTGATTTCCCTACTTAAACACTGCAACAATAAACAAAAAAAAGTGATAACCTAAAAAGCAGAAAACACATTTCTTGGAAGTCACCTTATTAAGATCAGGCCGTATGGAGATCACACACTTTCTCCGCATCGTTCTTCCCCCATAAATCCCGGCGTAACGTGACGTGAGATAACAGCTTCAAAAACGTCTCTCTAGAGAAAGAAAAAATAATAAAAAAATAAAATAAAAGGAGGATCAGACATGGCAGTGAGCTTGAGTGAAATCCAATCAAAGGTGTGTAATCTGTGTTTTCCAGGTGATCTGCAGTCAGACAGATGCTATAACTCTTTCCTCTTATCTTCTTTAACTTGAAGGATATTTGGCGCCTGGCTGTCAGCCTTTCAGTCGCCTCCGTCTGCGGAAACGCGGCGAATATCAAAGCCGTTTTCTCCAGCGCTGGATCTTTCACAGCGATCGCTTGCTCGTCTTTACCTCAGTGCTGAACTTTCGCACCGGTTGTAGCTAGCAACTAAATTCTGGGAAGTTTTTTATTCTTGTTTAAGGAAATGGCTTCATGATTTTAGGGTCTAGACAAGATCAAAAAACGTCAGATGTAACTGTTTTGACTAAAATTTGCTGCCATTTATAGAAAATGAAGCTAAAATGGCAATTGGCCACCAAAAACAAAGATAAAGCTAAATTTGAATAAATGTTATACATTTTGACAAATCACCTATTTATCCATGACTACTACAGTTTACTAATTTTGAAGAGCTACTATTTTGACTCTTAAGTTGTGTGTTTGTTTAAGCAAATATTTTATGATTTTAGTGTCAACACAAGGTTAAAATAAACAGTGTTGAAAGGGGTGGTACAAAATGTATCAGTTTTGTGTGTTATGATATTAAACAATTTTGAGAAAAGTTTTTGTATTATTTAAGTATTTCTCACAGTGGTTTGATTTATTAATTAGTTTAATTTGACATTTCAGAATAATATTTGTTGAATTCATATAAACCTTTACTACATTTTTACATTTTTTCACTGTTGAATATAGTTAAGAACATGTCGCATATCTCTGCTTTTAATGATGTTACCATAAAGTTAACATTCAATGGTTCTTGACATTTAGGGCTGGTTTCTAGCTCATGGATTAAGCCTAGTCTTGGACTATGATATAGTACCAATGGAGATTTACCATTCAAACTCAAAACTAGTGTAGGACTAAGCTTAATCCCCAACTGGGAAATTGGCCCTTAAAGTTTATAAACGTCACCTAAACATTGCATTTGACAACTTTAACTTAAGTCCTGAAGTTCAACTTAAGTTGATGCCTTTTACTATTATACATTTTCATACGTTAATACCTCTTAATCTTCCAGTACATTTTATTAATTTTCACAATTATTTGTTAGTTTTGTAGAGTTTCTATAAATAGCAGCTTGGTAAAATGAGCAAAATTAAGTAGGGGCAGGTTAAGTGAATTTAAGTTACCACACTAAATGTGTCCTCTGCATTTAACCCATTCATGAAGATGCAGTGCTAAGGGACAGGATCATTGTCAAGAGTACCTCAGTGGTACCTTTACTGTTTTGGGACTTGAACCGGAAACCCTCTGTTTAGTTGTTATGTTGACCCTGTGTTAACTGAAATATACATACCTTTATCTGTGGCTACTCCTGCATGTGCAAATCGGGAAGAAGTGTGAAGTTCATTTCAGCTCAATGAGACCGGATCTCGGCCAAGTTTGCCTCCGGCTTCATGACGACGAGCCGCTTGGCACTTCGCTGTTAAGTGGGGAACCTTCGCCGCTGTCAGCGTCGCTAAGCTGGAGAGACGAGGCGTCAAAAAAACATGCTCGACCCACGCAGCAGTTCATTTTGCAATATTGCTTCATACTATTACTACAAACACGTCCACAACATTGTACAAAAATGTAAAATCAGTGGTGTGTAGTAAATAGACTGGAAAAAGTGTACATTATTACCAGAGTAATACTGTACTTAAGTAGAGTTTTTGTGTATCTGTCCTTCAGTTGAGTAGTATTTTATTTGGAACTTCCACTTCACTACATTTGAAAGACAAATACTGTACTTTTTACTTCACTACATTTCTATCAAGGTTCTCGTTACTCGTTACTTTCAAGTCTGTGGATGAAGTTGATGTTATTCCCCCTTTTCTAAAACATGACTGGTTGTTTGACAGCTGACAGTCTATTAGTAATCAGCAGGGTTACATCACACCTGTAGACTGGAAATATAAAACCAAGTTCAACCAGTTCTGCTCTTTACTGTCTTGATTAGAACATTGTTGCTGTTGGAAAGTCATGACGCTAGAGGTGTAGAGCTGGGTTTTAAGCACGTTGGAATGTTGATTTTATGTTGTGAGCTGCATTTACAGCTATTGCACTGTCCTCCTGATTACACAGATACAGTATGTATGCACACACTGCCAGAGCTGGGTCAGAACACTACCATGCTGTTTTGCTTGGTGTGTAGCCTTACAATTAATTAATAAAATAAACTAAAGACCGGTTTTCTTCATCAGTTTAAGTTGTTTCATTCTCGAACATTCTACCAGTTCCTTATTCTACAGGTTCTACAAGCTTGTCAGAGGCATTAGGTATTATAAGTGTTGTGGCAATAATGCCGCAATGTGGTGAAAGATGTACTTTTAATACTTAAGTATTTTTTTAAAGAAGTACTTCAGTACTTTAACTTAAGTAAAATTTGACTGTATGACTTTCACTTGTATTGGAGTAACATTTGACTACTGGTATCTGTACTTTCACTTAAGTAATGAAGTTAGCTACTTTGTCCACCTCTGATTATTCCTGTACTAATGTGTTATTTTGAATAGAAGTACTTCCTATTTAAAAAAAAAAAAAAAAAAACACAAACATTTTTAATGAAGATTCTGACTTCCATTTATGTTTTCTTAATGAAGTTTGTTGTTATGTAAGAACAAACATGTTGAAGAGTAACCTCTCGTTTTATTGCACGCTTGTTTGTGCAAAATATAAAATAAATATTAATACAAACACTCATACTTAAGTTTATTGGCTTTTATGTTCTATTCTTAATGTTACATACTTTTAATTAACAATGTTAAAGTTAGGCTTAAAAACAGGGTTTTCAGGATAAATTAGTCTTGCTATATATCATCCCTTAATGTGCTCTAAATAAATGATTTCATTTAACAAAACTCCACTTCTGTCTTCCCATAATTTCAGGATTTGTGTCTACATTGGCTGCTTTCCAAAGTGTTTGTATTTGCTGCTAAGAAGGAAAAAGTAAAATCTGTCGCTACTTCAGGACGCATAAAGCACAATTGAGGTTACAGTTTCACCTGCAGGAAATTTCTCTCGGGGGAACTTGTCAAATTAGTTATGATTAATTATACCCAAGCGTGTGATTAAACTGATTATGAACAAAGAAATGTTAAATGTATGACAAGCCAAAGCGCTATATGCTAAACAAAGACTGTCTCTGATGTGTATGAATTATATGAGTATGTGTAATGTATATATATCATTAATTATATACACACACACAGGCCGAAAATCCCCAGATTTGAGTGTATTTGCGTGCATATGTGTCTGTACGTGTACACTCGAAGATGACTGTGTTTCTGTATATCGAATCTGATAAAAGTTGTTATAAAACTTGTAGTAGAACAGCTCTCCAGCTAATACAGAGGACCTTGTCTCTGTGTCTGTGTATATGGTCTTCGATCGCATCTAATGCGTCCCAACTCCGGGTTTTCCACTGATAGAGCTTTTGCTTTTTCTTGTGATTGGAGTCTGTAGTTCAAGTCCACAACACACAATGAATAACAAACAGTACAAGTGCCACTAAAGCGAGCTGACATGGTTGAGTTTGTAGAGTACAAATAAAAACACGTAGCTATTTCGTAGCTAGAGTTTCTTTCTGGGCGGGGCTTCCTATTGTTGTTTTGGCCAATCCGCTAGGGTGTGATATATGAAATCAGACCTGTCTTCAGCTTACAACAAAATAGTTGCCGGTAAATATCTATTTTGTAATGTATTTATAGATTAGAACGTTATAAACCTTTGTTGGTGAAATTGCATTGTTAAATGATGGAAATTTCATATCATGGTCAGTGTAAGACATTAAAGCTTCCGTCTTCTGCTCTTCTTGGAAGACTTTCTGCAAGATTTTGTTCCTGTGGTAATTTGTAGCCAGTCATTCTGTAGAGCATTTATGAGGTCAGACAGGTCAGGATGCTGGACGAGACGGGACGAGACAGAATTCTTCCCAAAATTCTTTGAAGGGGTTGAGGTCAGGGCTTTTTGCGGGCCAGTCAAGTTCCTCCACAGCCAACCATGTCTTTATGGACCTCGCTTTGTGCACTGGGGCATAGTCATGCTGAAATCGAAAAGGGTCTTCCCCGAACTTCAACGTACATGAAGTACATGGGGCTGGAGTGTGTCTGTCCAAAACGTGTCCAGAATTTGTCCAGAGTAATTCGTACTGACCTTGTCTCGTCCTTCACTTAGCTCCAAGTGCACACTCCAGAGACACTGAGTGCTCCTGTGGAAACTCACAAAAAATGCCTGTTAGACATCTTCCACCTACGCACTGTCCACTCCAGCGGTCAAGACTGCAACACAGGCCTATTTATTAGGTTTGAGTCTGATCTAGGCTTTTATGGTTATTGTGTATTGATTACAATATTCGTTGCCATTCTAGAGACTAAAATGTCCAGTTTGTGATATTTTTCCTTCATCTCTGGTCAGTTTTTGACCACAAAAAAACTTCTTATTATCATTCCTGGTCTTTGTTGACCCACGTGGCAGTATCAAAAATCTGCAATGAAAATATAGCTGAAGACTTTTGATTGCAAAAAAAACGTTAAATTTAATCTGATCTTAAATTTGATCTTTAATGCAATTTAAACTCAGATTTAAAAATACATTTGATCTGATCTAAGGCATTAAGTCCTTAATGCAAATAATGTTAGATTTGAATTTCAGTATGACTGATCTTAGACTTTAGGCCTGATCTAAATATGATCTAATTTTGGACTTTAGGTTTAAAAATGAACTAATTTATTGGCCTGGATAATATGAAATAAGCTTATATTCATCTTAGGTTTAAATACAGTTTACATCCCTATTTCAATTTGACTTTAATTCTAATACCTTCAACTTTAAGACTAAATACGACCTGATGGCATAAATACTATTTGATCATAAAACTGAGTTTAAAAAAGATGAGCTTACTCTATGCTCAAATACGATATGATCTTAGACTTAAGGTCTGAATCTGTAGGCCTAAATTGAATTTGATCTTAGACTTTATGCTTAATATGATCTGGTGTTAGACCTTAGGCTTAAATGTGATTTGAATGTAGACTTTAGGCCTAAATATGATGTGATCTTAGACTTTTATCCAAATTAGATTTTAGATCTACAATAATCTGATTTTAGCTTTCAGGTCTAAGTCTGATCTTAGACTTTAGGCCTAAATAGCATCTGATCTTAGCCTTAAGACCAAAATAAGATGCAATCTTAGAATTTAGCCATAAATAAGGTCTGATCCTAGACTTTATCCCTAAATACTGACGTGATCATAGACTTTGGATCTATGTCTGAATTTAGACGTCTGACCTAACTTTAGACTACATTCCTAAATACTGATCTTAGACTTTGCATCTAAATATGATTGGATCTCAGATTTTAGGCCTAACTGAGATCAGATTGTAGACCTTGTGTCTAAATGTGGTCTGATTTTAGACCTTTTAGCCTAACTGAGATCTGACTTTAAACTTTAAACTCTAAAAACTGAGCTAATTTTGGACTTTGGATTCAAATATGGTCTGATCTCTCAAGCCTACACATAATCTGATTTTAAACTTTGGACCTAAAACTGATTCAATCTTATGCTTTGGTTCTTAATGTGATCTGATTTTAGACTTTAATCCTAAGTACTGGTCTCATGTCAGACTTTACTCCTAAATCCTGATATGATTTTAGGTCTAAATATGATCTAATTTTTGATTTAATGATGAGTTTGGGTTTAAATTATCTTCCAGAAGCCAAGGTGACCCGAAAGTTGCATCCTCATCCCATTGCCACGGTGCCGCGTGTAAGCTCTCCCACAACCGGAGTTTATCTCTGTGGCGACCGTGCGGCGAGGCGGTCGGGGGTCCGGAGCGCGACGTCGCATCCTAATGCCGCATCGATCCGGTTGGAAGATGAAGCATTTCAATCACGCCGCGCCGCATCTCTGCCTCCTCGCCTGCCAAAGGTTATTGTAATCAATACGCAATAACCATAATAGCCCCGGCGGCTTGGCATGAGTCGTGCACAGCAACAATCATGCTAATCCCGCCAGCAGCATCAGCAGCCGTAGCCGCGGTTACCGGAGCAGTGAGATGGGGCACTGACGGGACTTAGCGGAACACAGAGCCGCCGGCTAGTGGGAGGATGTGGTGTTATATTTTATTTTAAATTAAGATAGCCTGAGACGGCTACTGGAAACACTCTCTCAGTGTTAGCTTTTCTCTCTTTTTCTCAGTTTAATTACATCAGTCTTTCTCTCTGTCTCTCTCTCTCTTCCCAACTGAAGTGATCACGAGTTGCAATGGAGATGTTGAGAAAGTTCATGCTAGATAGCGAGAAAATGTGGGATGGTGTTGTATTTTTTTTCCTTTACCGTAGATGACTTTGAGAGTGTGAGATGGAGGGAGTGAAAATGTGAAGAAGAAGTGATGAGAGGATGAGACACCTCCTGGAATATCTTTAGCACCTGTTTTAGACGGAGGGGCGGAGCCGGCGTCTGCACAGAGCTGCAAATTGACTTTAGCACTTAATCTCGCGCCTTAATTACACAGCCACACAAAGCCCTTTGTTCTCATTCTGGGAGAGCTGATTCCAAATGTATTCACTACAACACACACATACAGCACATGTCCCCATGACTTTACTTTGTAAAATGAGTAATGTTCCCATTATGTGAGGATTACCAGTACACACACATACACACATCACTTTACTGCAAGTCCCCATGGTGTTATTCTGTAAACACGCACACACACACACCCATGTCACAAGGTGATGTTTCCTTGTAAACTCATGTCTCTATAATGTAAAGTTTACTAAATACACACAAATACATACACACACACGCCACACATATGTCCCCATGCCACAAGAGGTCCCCATGAAGCTACTCCATAAACTGATTCATGTCACCACCTTGAGAAATTTACCAAAGACACATGTGCACACACACACACACACACGCACACGCACACACACACATCCCTTTGCCGCAAGAAGTCCCCATGATGTCATTCTGTAAACACACACACCCATGTCACAAGGTGATGTTTCTTTGTAAACTCATGTCCCCATAATGTAGTTTACCAAACACACACACACACACACACCCACACACACACACACACACACATCTACATATCACCATTCAGCTAGAGGACCCCAAAATGTTAGTGTGCTAACCAAACACTGTCCTCATTATGTAATGATTACCAGCACACACACACACACACACACACACAAGCAGCTGTTCACCTGTAAACCAGAGTGAGCAGCTTCATAAAGGTACAAAGTTTTACTCAACTGACTGCAGCTAAGCCTCCTCTTTCTCTCTCCTTCTGTCTTTCTTTCTTTTTTCTTTCTGTCAATACAGCAGTCTGCTTTTCTTACACTAACTTCTTTCTCTCTAACGCTTATTCTCCCAGTCTCCCTGTCTCTTTCTATTTTTCTGTCTTTTTTTTTTTTAGCGATTTCTCTCTCTTTTCTATCTGTCAGTATATTAGTCTGTCTTTCTTTTTGTGTCTCTTGCTCTTTCTCTTTTATTCGTGGCCTATTTTTTTGCTTTTCATCTCTCTCTCTCTCTCTCTCTCTCTCTCCATCACTCTATCTTTAGTTATCTGTGTTCTTTTTGCTTGATCTCTATCTCTCCCTCTCTCGCACTCACGCTCTCTTTCTAATAAGTTCTTTTTGTCTGTCGTCTGCCTTAATACTCTCTATAATCAGTCTCTTTTAGCTTGATTTCTCTTTCTTTCTCTCTCTGCTTAAAATTTCAGTCTCTTTTCTCGCTGTTTCTTTCTCTTTCTCTCTGTATGACCTTGTTGAGCTCTCTCTCTCTTTTTTTTCTAACTCACTTCCTTTTTCTGCTTCATCTGATTCTCTCCCTCATTCCTCTCCACGCCATCCCTCCATCTGTCCATCCAGCCCAGGCTTTCATCTCTGTGTTTACTCCTTGATTCTCCCTCCTCCTCTTCCTCCTCCTCCTCCTCCTCCTCCTCCTCCTTCCCTACAGAAAAAAGTACAAGCCCGAGTTCACCAGGCAGGTCCATTTGGGAGGAGCCGGAAGTTAAATCAATGCTTCCCTCCTATCATTCTCCTCCTCCATCGTTCCCTCTGTCTTCCTCCTCCGTCGTTCCCTCCTTCCTCCTGTCCTCCTCTCCTTCATCTATCCCCTTTTCTCCTCTGCCTCTCCCCTCTGTCTTCCTCCTGCTCCATCTTCCTCATCTTCTTCTGTCATTTTCTTTTCATCCCCCTCTTCCTCCATTGTTCTTCATCCTCCTCTGTCTTTCCCTTCTATCCTCCTCTTCCATTGTTCCTCTCCTTCCTTCCTCTCCCCATCATTTCCTTCATCCTCCTCCTCCAATCATTCTCCTCCTCCTCCAACTCATGTAGGATCCTCTCATCCCTCCTCCATATGTTTTCTCCCATCCTCTCCTCCGTCATTCCATTCCATCCTCCTCCTACTCCTCATTCTTGCCCTCTGTTCCTCCTTCTCCTCCGTCATTCCCTCTGTTCTCCTAAATTAATATCTAATCCTTCTCCTCCATCACTCCTCCTCCCCTGCTCACATTGCTTCTCTCATTCCTCGTTGTTCATCTCTGTCCTCTTCATCCATTGTTCTCCTCTATCTACCTGCTCAACCATTCTTCTCCTCCTCCTCCATCATTCCTCCTCATCCCCTGATGTTTCCCTGCTTTGATCCCTTCTTTTCCTCCTCATATTTTCCCTCCATCATTCTCCTTGTCCACTGTCATTTTCCCCCATCGTCCCTCCTCCTCTTCCTCCTCCTCAGTAAGCGCTGATGCTCGTGTGTGTCTGTGTGTATGTGTGTATGAGAGTGATTTGCACTGATGAACACAACGAACGCTGACATTTTCAAGTGTTTGGATCACAGTGACATCACAGGAAATATGTGCTCCCTCCATATTTCTCTAGGAATTCAATAACCGAAATCAAACTTCATCTGCTCCAGGAAAACACAGGGTTTACAGTCAGCGATGATTTTAGACAAATTAAAATCCCTTCAAACATAGTGTTTGCATACATATAAATTCAGTATTAGTTTAATACCTGTATATGTGAAAATTATAAAATATGTTTGTTCATAAAAAGGTTTGTTATAATATTTCCATGTTGACACAAAATGCAAGCCAACTTTTCTAGAATTATTATTATTATTATTATTATTGGCCCAGTAATAATAATAATAATAATAATAATAATAATAATAATATTATTAATAATAATATTTGTCAGAAAAGTTAGCTTGCATTTTGTATTTTTGTATTTATATGTGTACATGCAACATTCTGTTTGAAGGGATTTTAATCTGTCTAAAATCATCGCTGACTGTATACCCTGTGTTTTCCTGGAGCAGATGAAGTTTGATTTCGGTTACATTTACACTACTTCAGTAAATATTATGTTTGTATGATATTATAATTGTATTATTTGTATTTGCAAGGTATCTATGACAATCATTAAAATTTGATTTTTTTTTTACAGTTTATTTATAATATGTGTATGTATGTGTGTGTTTATGTGTGTTGAGGTTTGTTCTTGACTTGCAGTGTGTGTTTGTGTGCAAATGTGTGTTTTTCTAAAAAAAAAAATCTTATTTTTATCTTTCTGCTTGTGTGTTTTGTGTTTGTGTGTGTGTTTGATTTTGCAAGTGTGTGGTTGATTTTGCAAGTGTGTTTTTGTGTGTTTCTGACTGTGTGTGTTTTTCTGTGTTTGCATGGGTGTTTTCATGTTACTAGTGTCTTCAGGGATTCTACATTTCAGCTTGAGGTGAGCTGGTTTAACTAAAATTACTCTCGACATCCACACACACACATTTTTGGCTCTCAGCAATCTAACACTTGGCTGCGATTGTGTGTGTGTGTGTGTGTGTAAAGACATTTATTCCTCTCCTCTTTCACACAGAAAGTAAACGCTCTTGTTAAATCCTCCCCCTCTGACCCCTATAAGACATTTATATGGCAAGAGGGTCGCAGGTGAAGCTTGTTTCCCCCCCGAGCAGGAAGTGGCTCGTTCACTCGAGCTGGGATTTGTAGTTTTATGCTGTAGTTTTATGGGCTTTAAATGCAGGTGGATGTGACAGTAATGTATTCACACACAAATTCCTCCATATATAATAATATAGTCGGCTTCGGTACGCAGTCCCAAAGCTCCTCTTAACTTTGTGTGTGTGTATTCATGGGTGTGCTGTTATTCAGTACATCGTGGGAAGACCTTTCACAGTAACAACATGGGAACCTCTTACAACATGGGCATATATATGTGTGTTCATGTATTTAGGGGTTTGTGACAACCTGGATGTTCCCTAAAAGATTACATAAATTATTATTTGTCCATTTTTATGGTTTGTGGGGACTTTGTTTGTGTGTGAGGAATCAGTTCCACATGAGAACAAATGATTTTAAGGAAATTTGCATCTTTTTCATTTGTGCGAGAACGCTAAAGAGGTGAAATGTTTCCTTTTTTGGCTACTGAGGTTAGGATAAGGTTAGTTGTAGTATTATTTACATCTAGACATTATAGGAGACAAGGAAAACAACCTAATAATGATAGTATCACAACAGTGTGTGTGTGTGTGTGTGTGTGTGTTCTAGTATTCATAACATTATGGGGACAGCTGATTCAAAGTAACAATATGGGGACAACCTGTGTGTGTTCATGTATTACTGGGGTTTGTTTTTAGGGGACTTGGCAGTCCCCTAAAAGATTGGAAAAATTATGATTTGTCCTTTTTTATGATTTGTGGGGACATTTTTTACTTTGTGAGGACTGGTCCTCATGAATACAAATGATTTTATAAAAAGTTATAAAGGTAAAGAGGAAAGAGATTTTCTTTTGGTTACTGAAGGTAAGTTTAGGGTTAGGGTTAGTTGTAAATGTAGTATTATTTACATTGGAATATATTGATAGCCAGTGGAAGTACCTCAAATAGAAGTACAAGTTTGTGTGTGTGTGTGTGTGTGTGAGGCCTTGCTCCAGGCTGTGTTCTTCACTGCAGCATTAACATTTAAAGGGAAGGTCAAACATGCATCTGGCACAAAGCACACAGACAGGCCGCAATCATCCAAGACGACCTGTCACACACACACACACACACACACACACACACACACTGCAGTATGAGAGATTCCTACTTGCCAGCTGTGGCTTTCATCGCTGCATTAATATTACATGTTACAATATGTATTGCATTACTCTCTCTCTTTTTCTTTCACACACACCCCCACACAGACTCTACATTCATTTTTCTTTTACTTTGTCTTATACTTTCACACACAGAAACACACACAGTTGGAAAGCATGTGACCACCCAGAAAATAAAGTTTCCTGAAAACACTTGCGTTGTGTTGTTTCACACTTGTGCTGTATTGTGTAAGACTTGCGTTGTGTTGTGTTACACTTGCGTTCAGGTCACTTCACATTTGCGTTGTGTCTCACTTGTGTTGTGTCATGTCACATTTATGCGGTGTTGTGTAGCACTTGCGTTGTATTGTGTAACGATTGCGTTGTGTTGTTACACTTGTGTCGTGTCTCACTTGCGTTGTGTCATGGCACATTTGTGTTGTATTGTGTCACACTTACATTGTGTCAGGTTACAGTTTCCTTCATTACTTGAAGACATGGAGATCAGTCAATCGAGAAAATTTTCAAGAGCTTTGAATGAAGCCTCAAGTGAAGTGGCGAAAGCCGTCCAACACTATGATGAACGCGTTATCATTTGGAGGTTAACTCTATATTTTGTTCTCATGTGATGTCTTCAGTGTCAATCTGCAGATAATGGAAATAAAGAAAGAAGCAGCCAAAAAATTTTCCCTTTCAATTTTGCATTTCTGTAAATGAAATTGTTAAGTGCTTTGATTAATTTGTATTTAAGAGAGTTACATCTATCTTTTTCCAGTTTCAGACCCATATCTACAGTAAATCCAGATTTAACAGGGGAGGCTGTTTCTGGCAGTATGCTGCCGAAAAGTGCATCCCCTTTTAATTTTGCATTTCTATATATCAAATTATTATGTGCGTTTGTTAACTTGTTTTTGAGAGTGTTATGTGTTATGTTTTCAAGTTTCAGACACATATCCACAGTACAGCAAGACTTAACTGGGGATACTTTTTTCTGGCAGTATTTTGCCGAAAAGAGTATCCCGTTTAAATTTTGCAATTCTGTATATCAAATTATTATGTGCTTTTAGTAACTTGTTTTTGAGACTGTTATGTCTTATGTTTTCAATTTTCAGAGCCATATCTACAGTACGAGCAGATTTAACAGGGAAGGCCGATCTTGCCAGTCTTATGTCTTACCTATTCAGGTATATAATTATGGAAATGCCAAGCTCATTTCTTACAACTGTGTATGTGTCTATATTCATAAACCTCCCAATATGAGGACTGATTACACACCAACAATGTGTGGACCTGTGTCATTTTGGGGATATAAAACGCACAATTTTTTATTACAGAACTTCTCCTTTTTAAAATCTCAGTCCCCATAATGCTCATATTATTAAAAAAGAAAAAAAAAAGTGTGTATGTGTGTCAGGGTGCCAGTCGGCGTAGTGAGAGCATTATCAAGGTTGCTTCTGAATGGACACTGAAGTCTGTCGTCATCTCTGACCTTGGCTTTGCAGTGTCATTCGCAAACTATTTTAACTCCATTACACCTCATTAACACACACCAACAGACAGTCAAGCCAATGTGAATCACACTGCGTCAACTGATAAGAGAAATGTCAGCTATGAGATGCATAGAAAAATGCATTTCATCATTAAAACACGCATTTAGCCACTTTTATTCACTGCTGGTGGAGAGCTGAACTTGACAAAACATGGTTATTAAGTAATCTATTTTTGGTTATTTATTAGGAATTTTTATCTATCAAAAATGTCTTACCATTCTTACTAGTACGATTTTATAGAAAGTTTCTATCTGTTATTAAGAAAAAAAGAGGAAAAAGGTTTATTTTTGTATATTGAATTAAAGGTTAGGGTTAGGGTTACGTGTAGCTGTAGTATTATTTTCAATCTAGTTCTTATGGGAAAAAAAAGATATAGAACATTTTCTTCTTTCATGTTTTATTTTTTTCTGATGTTATCAGAATATATCTGAATGAATTTAAAATCTTTCTTTCAGAGCTTTAATAAAAATTGACAATATTTAACAAATTTGTCAAGTTATTTTGCCTTGAAAATTGATTTATTTTTTGATATTTCAATTTTGTGACCACTTGATTGTATAATATTTATTGTTTTTAATTTATATGTCTTGAAATTCTGTCATCAAACAACATTTATAAAGTCATTAAAATTTCACAAAAACATTCCAAATGAAGTGAAGACATACTGACATACACTTCCCTACACCTAAAGTCTGGCAAGTAAAGTTAAAGGGGTGTTTATTTTTTTATGTTCTCATTTAATTAACATTTCAATTAAAGTTTTGCAAATAAAGTTTGTACGCAATAGAGCAGTGAAAATGGTGAAATAACACCAGATTTTCTCTGGTATGTGGTAGAAATTGCACTCGTAGCCCGGTGACAGCAACACGCTTGCCGAGTGCGATCTCCATCCTCGTTTTGCTAATTAACCCAAGTGACAACGTGTTAAAATTCAGAGCCGAGCGGCAAAGTTTACTGGGTTTCCTAGCAACCAAACAGGCCCAACTTTCCATCAAAGCTAATTTCAGCTACAAGCAATGAACTCTGCCAATAGTGTGTGTGTGTGTGTGTATGTGTGTGTGTGTGTGGGTTTGAGTGTGTGGTAGGTTCACGTCAACTAGCATTAGTGATGTAAAATAACTTGATTAAAGGGAATCATTAAATTTCCATTTTTAAATATTATGTGTGTGCTTGTGTATGTGTGTTTGTATTTGCGCTTGTGTGTTATATGAGTTTTCACAGTTGGAAAAAGTAATACATGTTCACATAATAGTTGAAAGTAAACTTCCATTTTATAATGTAATATAATCACAACCATCCAAGACAAAATGAAGGAAAAAAGAATCACCAAATAATAAAATAAAAAATAATAATTATAACCATTAAGAATTCTCAAATATAAACGATATAGTAATATTAATGTATTGCTGGGTAACGTTTTACTTACAGATTTTATGCTATTGACATAGAATGACTGTTTATTTAATTAATTCCTTAATTTATTTATTCACCAGCTCATTCAGTCATTCATTCATTCAGTCATTTATCCTTTGATCTGTCTATCTATTCATTTAACTCTCTATTCTTCCATTCATTCATTCTTCCATCTGTCAATCCATTCATTCATTCATTATTCATTCATCCAAACATCCTTACATCATTCCATCCATCCATTCATTCATTCTACCATGTCAATCCATCCATCCATCCATCCATCCATTCATTCATTCATTCATCCATCCTTCCTTTCATCAATCCATCCATTCATACATTCATCCGTCCATCCATCCTTCCATCAATCCATTCATCCATCCAATCATTCATTCATTCATTCATTCATTCATTCATTCATTCATTCATTTATTCTTCCATCTGTCTATTCATTTAACTCTCCATTCTTCCATTCATTCATTCTTCCATCTGTCAATCCATTCATCCAAACATCCTTACATCATTCCATCCATTCATTCATTCATCCTTCCTTTCATCAATCCATCCATTCATGCATTCATCCATCCATCCTTACATCAATCCATTCATCCATCCAATCATTCCTTCATTCATTCATTCATTCACACATCCATCTTTCCATCAATGCAGGATGTGTAGATTCCACCTTGCGATCATGGCGTATGAGTTTTGCTGCACATCTGTCAGTCCTGCGTGAGATTATACGCATATGACCCTCGTCTCTCAGTGGAAATTAAACATCTCCCACAGCCCATAAATGTTAATTTAAACCCGGCCAAATAACGCAGCGCCATTGTCGATGTCTGGGGAATCCAGCCCTAATCCACCACGCAGATTAGAGTCGCTCTGCTGAACTGAGGACGGACCGGCCACAGAAATATCCAGGATAATATTCTTTTCTCTTCATTTGTGTAAAGTTGGACATACTGCTCTCATATGAAAGTTAATGCATGCAAGATAACCTTGGGTGTGTAGTGCAGCCTCCTCACCTCTAGGGGCTCTGCTGGGCTCACAATCTGTCGCAATGCAAGCACATTTATGTGGCACTTATAACGTTTATCAGATCTAATCTAGAGCGACTCAATTTTGGATAAATCTAAGATTCAAATCCTGACTTCTAATGTTATTTTCTTTAAAAACGTAAATGATAGTCCTAAAAATTGGTCAGAAAAACATGTTGTGAGTGATCCAAAATAGTCTACAAACATAACACTAATGGCATTTAAGACATTTTACATATTACAAGTCCTAATATTTGCATTTACACCATTTACCAAACTTTATCTAAAATTTGTTTCCATTAAATCATGGAAACAAAACATTTTATGTCTATTAGTCATCAATGAAAGAAATATTAAATACACATCACTGTTTGCATGAAGTCAAATGTTAATTATAGAATTAGAGAAGAAAAATAAGTATATTCTGATGTGTTTACTTATGTATTGCAGGGTTAAACAACAAAAATGGCAATAAAAACAATTGCTCTCTTTTGCAAACTTTTTTTTATGATATGAAGCATTTTAGTTTGTTAGTGTATTATCTAACTTTATTATATTATTTGTATGAATTATATTGATTTTATGATCTATTAACTTTTATTTTCTGAACTAAATATACAAGTACAATATACAAAAATGAAAAATACATGATCCCGAACTACTAATTTGACCTATTCATATGACATATTAAAGCTTAAGTTACTTTTGCTTTTGATAAAACTAACAGGACTCAGCCTTTGTTGATCTTTAGACACTTTCAAATTGTGCAAATCAGATTTAATTTGTGCATCCAATTCACATACTCATTTTTTATATCGTACTTTTTTTTTGTCTATGTGGTATGTAGATTTTGGGTTAAAGGGTCAACAATCAAGCGATAATTTTTTGAGTTGATTTTCATGCAATTTGCATTAATTAAGTCATACCTCTGCAGTAATCAGGGTCAGATTGAAATGGACTGAGGTCAGTTACTTGGACTTTAGGAGTTACATCACACACATGCTAATCATTAACTTGAAGTTAGTTTTGATTTACAAACAACATTTCAAAGTACAATGAAAGTTTTGCAGTAATCACTTCGTTAGTCTTGTACCTGCTGCTCGGGTTTGATCTTGCAGTTAAAATTAATTTTAGCCTCATGAGCAACTTTCTTTTGTCTTCTTTCAGCCGTTGGTCTCGTCTCTGTGTGTGACCTTTTAGGAAGCAGATGCTCCTGCTGCTGTCTTTCAGGTCCTGCACTTTGCTGTTATTGAAGCAAAGCCAGACGTCAATGTTGTATCGTCTCATGATGGAATCTCACATTTCTTTGTCGTTCATCACTAGATTCATGCTCTCACATACACATCTGTTGATGACTGACTATTCACTTTTCTTCAGGATTCTTCCCAGCAACACACTCTCAACTTTTGTTTTAGTATTTGTAGAAAAGCAATGTATCGTTAAAGACAAGCTGTGTGACATAAATTAGCAAAATAAATAAGATCATTTTATTTTTAACTGATTTAGACTGAGATTTAAATTCTTTGAGCTGATTTAGTGTGAAATGGGCAAGAAGGACTAGCATTAATTATTCAAATTTTTTTTTAATAATCAGCAATGTTGGAAAAGACAAAAAATATGCAAAACTGTTCATTAATAGGATATGTCAGAATATTCTGACATATTTTTTATTACTTGAAGATTAAAAAATACAGATTTTTGGAAGATTTTAAAATTCGTTAAAAACTGTAATTATAGCTAATAAAAAATGTTTCCATTAATGTAAACATCTGAATTTTCTGAGTGGTAGCAACTTGAAAAAATTGACTATTTTTTCAAGATTGTGCTTTTTTATATATTAAAAAAAATAAAATATTACTTTTTTTTTTTTTTTTTTTTTTTTCCAGATTATTTTAACCTGTAAACCTAAAAATAAACCCCATTGTAGTCATATTACTCATTTATTTTGCTTTGCAATATTGGTTGTATAAAATATTGATTCATTAAGTTAAAAAGTAAATCAATATTTCCAAAAAAGAATATGTACAAGTAGCATAGTTACAAGTTTCATGTGAAGCGTATCTTTCTTCTTTTATTCAGTTCTCTTTTCATTATTAATTTTTTTATTACTGAAATGTTCCGTGTTTTAATAAGGCCGCTCGGTGACTGCTCTCTGCCTGTGACACCGAGTTCGCTGGAATAACTTTACAGGATTAGCGGTGCCGTGTTTCTATTGGCAGTGGATTACAGTAATCTCTGCTTATTGAAGCTGGCGATACGCTCCTGACTGGTGGAGTCTCTTAAGTCACTGTAATGATATCAATGGAAAGGCGGGAAGCGGCCGCTTTAACTCACGGATTTAATTTGGACTAATTTGCTCTTAAGAAGCTAATAGTGCCACACCGTCTCCGTTCCAACTCTAATATTTCAACCCTGATACGCCACGTTCTGTGTCAGATCATAAATGTTTAACACGTTTCATTAGGTCAAAGAGCAATAGCTTCAGTCGTACTGCTGCGAGGGGAAAAAAGTCATTTTTATCAAATTCTGTGATAACTATGTCCTTCTAAAAAGATCCATGAGAAGAAGATTTCAATCAGATCCTCATACAAATGTAGTTTAAAATAGTACTTATAGTCAATAATAGAAGGTGTGTAACATTACACAGGTAAATCAGATACTAATTTCATGTTACGAGAAATATTTTTTGATAATGTTAACGTCACACAATTAGCTAGTTAGACCATATGAAAGCAGAGGATTCAATCCAATATCATAAATAAATTTTGTTAGTTTACAGGTGATTTACACCAATCTCTAACACACGTTTTACACATTTAGTTGATTTCACTATATAGTGTCCAAATTAAGTATATGTGATGCTAATCATGTTGAATTACCATATAAATATGCACATGTTAACACACACCTACCAATTGCTAACTCCCAATTTTTAACATTTTGACCTGTATCTTACAGCAATACAATTCCAACAAATGGATACATCTAATTCCTGTAAAATGCTACATTTTTCTACGATGCTATCGTTTTTCCATCCAAATAAAGTAACAGTAAAAAGAACTTAGAGAAATGGTATGATAGATAGATAGATAGATAGATAGATAGATAGATAGATAGATAGAT
>JAVGVS010001316.1:0-15000 GCA_032718565.1 Distichodus sexfasciatus
TTTCTACATCATGTCATTCATTTAATATTTAATTGCATTTGAAAACATACACTCAAACTTCTTAGCTAAGAAATAAATTTACATTTAATTTTTATTTCAAAAAGCCACTAAAAATAACAGTAACGTGTTTTGGAACTTTGTTTTTATGAAAGTGTTCTTCTATTTCTTCTCCAAACAAATGCCTGGAACAAGTTGGATTTTAGTGAAATTAATTTCTCATCTAAATCCTCGGCTTAATAAAGATGCTTATTTACTAAAGCTGCTAGAATTTTACACCTTTTTAAGTAATGAAAAGGTTTTTGCTTAATGACTTTGTTCGTTTATCTCATAAGGATCTTCAAGCTGGTTTCCATGGCAACCACAGAATTGAGATTTCATGTTTTAAATCCGTGTTTATATCTTTTCCAGTGTGTATCGTGTAACTCGGAACAGATGTTTTGTAATCTGGGTTAGAAAATCTCTGCTTTCTCTGCTGCAGTTTCATCTAGAGCTGGACAATACGAGCTCAAAAACTGTCATGATTAATTAAACATTTTGCATCATTTATGATTAATTAGTTTTTTTGTCCTTATAGTTCACTTATAGTTTACCTTAATATAAATTTGCTCAACAATTAAAGCTGGGATATGTTTTACTAGTAAAAGTATGATTTGAAAGATTTTGATAATTTTTGCTTAATAACCAGGTTTTTATAGATAAAACTCAGAGTACAGATATTTTTGGTCAAATGTGCAAGTCAAAGTTCAACTTCTAGTACTGGAGTACATGTGTTTTAAAATTAATTTATTTTATTTTAACATTTTAATAGAAAAGTGCATTTTTTCTTTAATTACATTGCTATTTTATGCAACTTTTGTATGTTGAACTAGTAAAATAAATAGCTTGATGAATCTGAAACAAACAAGGCATTGTGGCTTCATTGATTTTATTTTAGGACACACTTTTGAGTTTGAATTTTAGGTTTTGTAAACAGATCAAAAGTGATGTTTTTTAACAAATGTTCTAATAAACTTTTAAAATGATACAAATCATTTATCAAGTAAAATTACTCTAAAAACAGACAAAGTATTTTTACTTTGTAATTTTACTTTGCATAAAGTATTTTTGACTTTTTAATTATTCAACATTCTATAAGTAATTTCCATTTTTGGGTTAAAAGTGACTATTTTAAAAAGCTCTTTTGGCATTCTTTTTTGCGTTCAGCAACACAACCTTAGGCAACCTTACATCAACCATAATGTTTTGGTTTTTAAATAAAAAATCAGACTGTCTACCAACTTTTAGGACTGAAATATCTTTATATTGCACAATCTTGGGGGTTTAAGGTTGTAAAGTGTGCGGGAGTAAATTTGCCAGTCTAGATAATATTGTGGACAAATTTGAAAGGGTGATTGCGGGTGATTTTAAATCAAACTGAGTTACTCCTTTAATGTTCATCTTTTCAGTCATCTTGGCTATTTAAGTTTTGACAGTCCACTTTTATTGGCTGTTTTTCGGCGTGTCCACTTTCAGACGTACATTCATAATTCATCTCCATCTTTAAATTTGTAGCACACTCAAACACACACACACACACTCAACACACTCTTCAGTCCAAGGGTGTAGACTTGCATGTGGACGGTGTGGATGCTGAACTGTTCCCATCAATAACGTTAGTCAAACCTAAATGCAATGTTGCATCAACGTCTAACATAACGACAAAGACAAAGTAGATACAAGTAAGAATCAGTAAATTATTGTGGTATATTTTAATTTCTCTATATGTTGCTATGTTACGATAAATTGTAAAGTATTGTTCGTCAAAGCTACATAAAATATGAGAAAGTTAGATATCAACAGGCCTCATTTACCAATATTTTCTCAACTACTTTTCTTTGTCATTCTAAGAAAGTGAAGAAAAACTAAAAAGTTTTGCATAAACGCGCATGTGATAAATTTTTGCATAAGAGAATTCTTCCGCAGTCGTAGATTCAGTTGTTACTCAGTTCTGACATTAGTGAGCGTCCAATTCATGGAAAACTGCGTACAGAGGTTTTCAGAAGAAATTTTCATCTTAAGAATGCAGTGTTTAATAAATATTATAACAGCTAATTGTCATTTATGTCACTTTTTTTGATTTTACGAACAAATTCTCTACTCCTCAACTCCTCAGGAGTCAAACCAGTTTCTCCAGGATTTCGTGACCTAAAATGCCTGATTTTTCAACAGCTATTCTAAAAAAGTTGTGATAAAAGTTGCAGTGTTTTAGCCATTTTGTTGCAATGAAGTTGCCAGAGCGAATCAAAGTTGTGGATTTTGATTTTGTCCATCTTTATAATGATTCTTTAACAATTAATGAAAATTATTTTCATGATTATAGTTAATCATTCAGTTATTTTAGAAGATGAAACGATCGCAACTATAAACACAAATCCAGTCAGTCCCCACAAATTCATTACTACTGTGCAATTTTGACCAAAGTTTCCTGCAAATTTTGACCAATCGTTGTTTCCTTCAAAACGTCGAGCCGTACGCCAGCGAACTCACTTCCTTTTTACGGTTGGAAGACACGAGCAACATGTGTGATAAAAATGCCTCACATTTACCTTTGAAAATAAATAAATGATTAATAGTTAATAGAAATAGTGGTTTTGTTAAAGAATCATTATAAAGGACAACATCGCTAATTTTTCCGCAACTTTGACTCGCTTCCGCAACTTTATCGCAACAAATAAAAACACTGCAATTTTTTTTTAGAAAAGATTTGAATAATAGAGTGTTGAAGACGAAAAAGGGCAAGGGTAATGACAACAGTGCAGGCAAGACTGTTTTAAATGTGTGTGTGTGTTTAGAAGTGTGTGTGTGCCCAGAGGGATTAAGACTCGTGAGAGTTTCTAAGCTTCCAAAATGGCCTTTAGATTTAATTGAGGTCACAGCAGTCGCATTAAAACAGAGGCCGTAATGAAGCCGCGAGGAGATATCGCATTGTTTTATTAATAACCGTCGCTGTTCAACTCTCCTTTCCTCCCTCTCTCTCTCTCTCTCCACACACACACACTCGTCTCCCCGAGCGCAGAACCGACAGATTTCTGGAAGGCGATAAGCATAAAGAAGAGATTAAGTGTTTATATAATGAAATTGAAAGCGGAGCTCCTCGGAGAGCTCATTTTTCCCCCATCGTAAGGCCCTTTTTTCCCCTCTTTTAAAGCTCGCGGCTTGTTTTGTTGTTTTCCTCATAATATTTGTCGGCAGCAAAACAGAGCGATTTAATTTAGTCCAAATTAATTTGAGTTAAATTTTCCCAAATAAACAGCCGGTAAATCCAGCGTGCGGGATTGGGTCGAGTGTACGTGCGCTAATTCCGTGTCAATGTTGCAGTGTTTATTTCTTACTTAAAAACGCCAGCAAGACCAAACGTTAAGGTGGAAATGGAGGGACTGCTGTATAAAGAATTTTCTCACCCGCAACCCACACGAGCTCGCAGCCGCCGCGTTGGGGAATACGCACGCTTACGTAAGCCGGTTTTGAAGCTATTGGAATAATTTTAGACTTTAAAATCTGGCGAAAGGGCAGAGCCGGAACGTTTAGAGCGGTTTGGCAGCCATGACGTGGAAGCCGGTAGTTTGGAAGTTCGGAATCGACGGTGAGGGGGGAGAAGCTAAATTGGGGCGGATGATTTGATGGTGAAGATTAGAGGAGGAAAGGGAAGCTTGAAAGGGAATGGAAGATTAAAGTGGGAGCGTGGGAATGGTCAGGATCAGGTTCTGGCTCTAAAACAGCAAACGACAACATTAGGATTAATGATGGGATTTTTATTACGTCGTATATGGATGGCGTCGAGTGGTGTGTGTGTGTGGATGAAGTGGGCTCTGGTTGATGATAATAATGACGCCTTCGTAAATAGAGCAGCTGGAGGTTTTTCCTGCATCTGTCGGTCTGTCTGGGAAATGAAGTAAGACGTGGAGATGGACAAATCCCAATGAGAAAGAATTGTAATCTGATAATACGAGCGTGGTGAACTGTGCAAACCTCTTTTCACTGTCACACCGTTTCTGTGCACCATCATTTATGAATATCTCTGAGGGAGTTGGAGGGTAAGTGTGGTTATAAATGTTTGCTTTCGGGACGAGGGGGGGTCTGTAACGGTGTTGCTAGTGTTATTCGAGTTAGTCATGGTGGGCAGTAAGGGTTAGTGTGGCTAGTAACGGAGTTGGTTAGTTGGTCAGTTATTGGGTTTGTGAGGTTGGGAAAGGGCGTTGTGGGGTTGATAATGGGCCTGATGGGGGTGGTAATGGGGTTTGTGGGGCTATTAGAGGGGGTTGCAGAGCTAATTGGGTTGGTTAAGGGGTTTGTGGGGGGTAGTAATCGTGTTGGTTGGGTTTGCTGGGGTTAATAAGGGCTTAGTGGGTTGGTTAAGGGGTTTGTAATGAGGTTAATGGGGTCAGTAATCAGGTTTGTGGGGTAGTAATTGTGTTGGTTGAGTTTGCTGGGGTTGGTAAGGAGTTTGTGGGTTGGTTAAGGGGTTGGGTTAGTAGGTTGGTTAAGGGGTTTGTAATGAGGTTGATGGGGTTAGTAATCAAGTTTGTGGGGGTAGTTAAGGGGTTTGCTGGAGTTAACAATGGTATCAGAGTTGGCTGCGTTGGTGGTGTTAGTATTGGGGTTTGTGGTGTAGGTGGGGTTAGTAATGAGGTTTTGGGAGGTTAGTAATGGGGTTGGGGGAGGTTAATTAGTTGGATGTTGGACTAAAGGGCTTAGTGAGGTTGTTGATGTAAGTAGATTTACTGGTGGGTTAAGTGGGTTAGTTGGGTTAGTGAGGTTAATAGTGCAGCTGGGGTAGTTAATAATGGGGTTTGGGGGTTAGCTGGATTACTTGCGGGGTGGGTGGGGTTGGCGTGGTTATGATGGGATTTGTTAGGCTACTGAGCGTGATAGTGTGCTGTTGAGTCTCACAATGAACTCTACCCTTTACCCATCATGCCCCCACACTGCTGGATATCCCTTCTGCAGCCCCAGTGGGAGCAAACGTTCATCACTCCACTGAGAGCTCCATTAAAATGGAAATTTTATCCTCACACACACTCTCTCGACACACACACACACTCTTTACCTTTCTCTCTCACTTTGAGGGCGTTGTGGGAGTCGGCCCGAGGGTGAGGACGGTGACATTATTACGGTGCAGGTTCGTGTTCCATTCTCTTCTGACAGCTCAGTGGCTGGTGGGTCTGACCAGGTCCTGCTCTCTGCTGCTGTTGTGTGTGTGTGTGTGTGTGCTCTGGCTTCTTATCCCCCACACACACACACACCTCAAAAGTCGTCCTCCGAGTCCCGCCTGCGCAGTTGGGCTCCTTAAGATCCGGCGGTCTTGTCAAGGTGCTCGGAAACGAAGCGGCTCGTCTGAAAAGGGGGCTTTGAACGGAGGGAAGAAAGGCCTAACGAGGTGGCGTTATCAAAACGAGCCGCGCACCGAATTGACCCGTTAATTAACCGCTTCAACAACGAGAGATAAATGGGCGCCCCGATTCGCCACGGACGGGAAGCCAGGCCGAAAAATGGCCAAGTTTTGCAGCTTTTAATGAAAAGGACAGAATTACCGAGGTCTTTAATATTCCGGGATCCGAACACGCTGCGGTTTTATTGCCCTCTTTTCAGTTTGCACTTTTCATCCAAATTATCATAATCACACATTCTAAAGCAAACACGAATATGTAACCGGCAGCGAGGAGATATTATTATGCAGTCATTAGGCTATTAGAAAGAAACTCATAAAGGTGGCGGAGGGCAAACAGGGCTTCACCGAGATCAGGCGGAATTATTTTCGACTCGCATTTTTTAGATTAGACGCGCTCGAGTGATCGGAGTTGGACTTCATCCCTCGTCAGAGTCTGATCTCTGTGTAAATTAGGATGCTGTTCTCCTTCTCTTAATCTTTCCTCTTGCTACAGTTCCCTCTCTGTATGTAATCTCTTTCCATATCTGATCTCACAGCATCTGGTCGCTTTGAGTCTGATCTTTCCTTCTACAAGCCTTTCCACACTCTGATCTTGACGCATCATCACACCATGTACTGGGACTGTTCGCTCTCTTTGTTGCAAAGGGTTACCTCTTTCTGATCTCTATCCATTTGACTCTGTGACTAGTTGCTTTGAGTCTGAGTTCTGAGTCTGATCTCTATCTGTCTGATCTTGCTACATCTTTAGAACATGTTCCAGGACTGTTTTCTCTCTTTAATTCCAATTTGTTACCTCTAGGCCAGAACTCTTTGCATATCTAAACTCACATTGAGTTTCGAGAGTCAGATCTTTGTCTGTCTGATCTCTCTGCATGATCAGATCATGTTCTCTGTTTTGTTGCAGCTGATTATTTCTATGTCTGATCTTTTTCCATATATAACCAGAATGTGACCAGCCATTTTAAGTCTGATTCTGTCTGTCTGATCTATCTGCATCATCAGACTGTCTTCTGTGTTCTGCAGTCTGTGCAATCATCTGGTCTCACAGTAACGAGTCACTTTGAGTTTGGTTTGTATCTCGGTCTGATTTCTTTGCATCAGATCATCTTCTGATTTCACTTGTTGTTGCATTTTGTTACTCCTGTGTCTGATCTCTTTCCATATCTGATCTCACATGAACTAGCCACTTTGAGTCTGATTTTGTGAGTCCAATCTCTCTCAGCACTTCTTTCTGGTGTCTCCATATTATCAGACCATGTTCTGATGCTGTTCTCTCTTATTGTTGCAGTCTGTTGCCTCTGTGTCTGATCTTTTTCCAAGTCTGATATCCCTTTGCTATTGTATATTTTTTGTATATGTATTTTAAGACCTTTATCGTACTGTTGCCGTACGTATTGTTCTTGCACCAACACCACAGTATAAAAATATAATTCTGATTCTAGTTGTGTTGAGTCTGATTGTGTGAGTCCGATCTATCTCTACCAAATATCTGATCTATCACAAATCCTCAGTGTTGTTCATCCTTCGTGTTTTCGCACTGGCAGCTACACCACTTTATCACCGACTTTATATAAGTCTTGTCATTCCTCCTTTACGTCTGATCTCTCTCACTTTTTCTCTCCGAGTCTGATCTCTCTCTGTCGCCTCGGTCCATTCTGTCTCCTTTTTTAGACTTCTTTCACTTGACACGAACAGACGTTTCCCCTCACTGACCCAGTGAAGAGCTGTGTGTGTGTTCTCTCTCTCTCTTTTGAGGAAGGACAGGGCAGCACTAAAGGGCAGAGAGGAACGAGTGAGGAGTGAAAATGGGACGGAGGGAGGAGGGAGGCAGGGAGGGACGGAGGGAGGACAAGGCTTTATGTCTCTCAGTGTGGCCAAATTAGTATTTTGGGGAAAGGGAGAGAATAGAGAATGAAGAGAAAGAGAGGAGGTGGTCAGGAAAAGGTAGGGATGGAGTGATGAGAAAGAGCGAGAGAGAGAAAGAGAGATCTTGTAAATGAAGAGTTATTGTCGCACATCAGTTACTGCAAACAAGGCTGCAATTTGGACTGTTCATTTAATGCTAACCAATGAGATAACGAGCAGCTAGCTATGGTAGTAGCTGAACATACGTTACCATGGCAGTTAACGAGATGTTTGATGTTACCATGGCAGTTAACCCTAACCACTGTAGTTAACAAGACGTTAGCTGTTACTGCTACTCTAACTAGTTCTTAGACATTACCGTAGCATTTAACGAGATGTTACGCCTTACTACAGCCGTTAGCAAGACATTAGATGTTAACAATTGTTAACATTAGACGTTACCGTGGCAATTAATGAGACGTTAGATATGAAGATGAGTTAACAAGACGCTGGACAGCAGTTTACGTAGCTAGGAAACGTTTAGCTTCTGAGAGAGATCGGACGATGCACTGATTTGTTAAATAGTTAAACAGTTAACATCCGACTGTGGAAAAGGAGAGCAACACGACTCTGCTGATTGATTAATAGTAATTAATAATTTGCTGATAATAATAAATCATCCATAGCTAATAATCAGATTCAGTCTTTCTGCTCAAACCTGCTGGAGTCTGATCTAGTTCTTTATAGAAGCGGCGGCTTCTGGATTCTCCCGTATGCTCAGCCTCTCGTTGGTATTCTCCAGCATGAGAGAGAGAGAGAGAGAGAGAGAACGACAGCACGGGAAAGAGAGCAGGAGGAATGAATAAAGACGTGGGGGACGTGGGGCGCTTCTGAAACCACGCCGCTACCATTTATTTTCATTTCCTCTCTTTCACCTTTTTTTACTTGTTCTTTCTGACTTTCTTTCCTTCCTTCCTTTACTCTTTCTTTAAGTTTTGCTTCTCTAATCCCTCTTTAATTTTTTCACTCCATTTATGAGTGTGTTAGCTTGTCTTTCTTTCTACATTCTCTCTTTCCATCTCTCTTCCACACTTTCTTTCTGTTCTCTCTCAGTCTCCCTTTTACACTCCTTCATTCTTTTTTCTCTCTCTGTTTCTCTTTTTTCTTTCTCCTTTCTCTCTCTCATCTCTCTTTTACACTCGTTCTTTCTTTTGCTACTTTGATTCCTCTTTTTTGTTCCTTGTGACTTCTTTTTCACTTCTTTATCTGTTTCTCCGCTTGCATCCCTCGTTTTTAAATTCCTCTTTTATGTCACCTTCTGTCTCTCCTCTCCTTCACGTCCTGTCTTCTCTTCCTCTACTTCTTTGCTTCTTCCACTCCTACTCTTCTCTGCTGCTTCTATTGTTCTTTGAGGCATTTTTCTGTTTAGTTTCTGTTCTTTCGCTCTGTTTGCTTCTTCCTGCCTTCCTCTTTTCCTGCTCTCTGCATCCCGTCTTCCCTGGCTGGCTTGTAAGCAGCGTGTCAGCCTCTCCACCTCCAGCTATTTAGTTTATAATAATGTGCTCAGGAGGGTCGCTCGAGGTTAAAGCTATAAAAATTCATCAGATTCATATTCATAAAAGTGTCTGTGGGAGCGGAGAGCAGCTGCCCGAGTGTGTGTGTGTGTAGGAGAGCAGAGACAATCTAATCGATGTGGGTCTCTTGGGAAACAGCCTCCGCTACACGCTGATCTGTACTGCTGCCTGCAAACGCCTTCGTAACACACACACATACACACATCAATTATATCTAACTACAAATATAGAACTTATTTAACTTATAAAATATTTAGTGCACACACACACACACACACACAAAGCCTACTCACTCCTCCATCCGTCCCCTCTTCCTCTCTCCCGTAATTACAGCAACTGTTTCCCTGAAGCTACTCGGAGTTAGGGGTCATGCTCAGGGGCCTCGATGGTGGTAGTTCCCCAATTAAAGGAAGAGTCTCTTTCTGGAGTGACTTAGGGGTTAAGGGGCCTTACTCAGGGGCCCCACTTGGTGGTAGTTCCCTAATTACAAGGAGAATCCCATCGTGGAACAATCTGAAGCTAGGGGTCTTGCTCAAGGGCCCCAGTGATGGTAGTTCCCCAGTCTCCCTGGGGTAACTAGGAGTTAAGGGTCTTAATAAGGGGCCACAGTGGTGGTAGCTGCCCTAATTACAGGGGTCTTCTCCGAACAGCTTAGGGTTAAGGGTGTTACTCAGGGGCCCCACTTGGTGGTAGTTCCCTATTTACAGGGACAGTCTCCCTGGAGTTCTAGCTTTAATCTAGAAATGTAAAGGTTTATCCAGAACTGTAACCGTCGAGCGCGAGCATTAAAAATGTAAGTGCATCGTAAAACCCGTGGTGCCAATTTGGATTCTAACGAGGTTCTGACCCCGGCCACTAGGCCGCGGCTCTGCTGAGCTTGGCATTCTGCCTAATTAAGCACACCTGATTCAGCTTGTTTGTCTAATTAGCGAGGCCTTGGTGCTCTTTAGAGTGGAGAAAACTCTGGTCTCGTTTAACAGCCACATCACGCAGCTCCTGCAACGCCAAAGCAGGTTAAAAGACGGTCAGGATACGGACTGGACTAGTTGTCAGTGCCGGATTATTTGTCATTGTGAACACACCACAGTACAACACCTCTGCATTTGACCCACTGGGTGACGGTACCTTGCTCATGAGTACCTCAGTGGTGCCTTTACCGGTCTGGGACTTGAGCCGGAGACACTCTGATCACTTGGTCAACTCCCTGACCGTTACGCTACCAGCTGCCCTGTTTGAGGCATCAGCATCATTGGCGTCTCCAACAGGGGCGCCACCTCGAGTTCTGGATGGAATTCCTAAACTTGGTTACGCAACAATTCGTTAATCCCAATCTTCCATGGTGTCTGAAGACCGCTTTACCATTTTGTGGAACGACATGGAATGGAGCGTTGCAAAAAGCCAAAAGGGGGCGCTAAATGAGAAATCGCAAATCCATGAAAAAATAATGCCATGTATAAACATCGTTACAAACTATTTTGGTAGCTACATGCTAGCAAACGTTAGCCTTTAGGGTGTTTGCTCACACGCTAGCTAGATAGCGAGTCAAGCTGTCCACGGCCTGAGTGCGTAGTGGCAGCTGATTGAGTAATGGTAGGTTTCACCTTTAAGCGTCTAGCGGAATCGGAGCTGGAAGTGTTTGATGGGAGGTGAATGGAATTCTCTCCGTCTCTTAAGCTCTCTCTCGCTCTCTCTTTCTGCTGGCTGTATTTTTCTTCCCTCCATCTTCTTAAAGGTAATGGAGTGATGACATTTAACACACAGATGAACTCCAGGCGTCCCCCGGTGCTCCGACGCGAGTGCAGCTCTTTTACGGGATAAATCAGTGAAAACATGTCGGCGTTTAGCGCGTAGGAGCTGCGGTAATAGTCGGACATATATACTCTCTTCTCTCTCTCTCTGGTAATTGGCCTTGAATCCAGTCATGGAGTAAATACGCTCAGCTCTTGAATCACGTCCACTGATAAGGACACGAATGTATTATTCATACCACTGACTCCCTCTCCCTCTGTCCCGTGCTATCGCTGCCCTCCATCTCCATCTGCAGGAGCGAGCGTGTGTGTGTGTGTGTGTGTGTTGCACACGATGGCGTGAGGTATGGAGGGATGTCCCGACACAGGGCCGAACAGCGAACAATCCACTCGCAGTCATTTGAATAAATTAACATTCTTGTATTTACAAATGCCCTCGGCCGACTGGAGCAGGGTTGAATAGTCATGAGCTTCTCTCCGTCTCGCCTGTCTGTGCATTTCATGTTACGCTTTGCGCCGCAGCGCCGTGCTAGGCTTTATTTAACCAGCCGGCCTCTACCTCCAGCTCGGGCTCGCGGTGCTTTAATCTCCCGCCGTATATGGGACTTACATCATGTATCTCAGACTCATGCTGCATTATTCCAGCCCTGCATCTCAGACTCATCTCAGACTCATAACCTGTGTCTTAGACTAGCAGCATGAACTCAGACTCATCTCAGACTCACAGCTCGATATTTACTCCCTACATCTCAGACTCATAACCTGTATCTTAGACTAGTAGGTTAATCTCAGACTCATCTCAGACTCATAACCTGTATCTAGTCTAAGATACAGGTTATGAGTCTGAGATGCAGGGAGTAAATTACGAGCTGTGAGTCTGAGATGAGTCTGAGATTAACCTACTAGTCTAAGATACAGTCTCAGACTAATGCTGCATTATTCCAGCCCTGCATCTCAGACTCATCTCAGACTCATAACCTGTATCTTAGACTAGCAGCATGAACCCAGACTCACCTCAGACTCACAGCTCGATATTTACTCCCTGCATCTCAGACTCATAACCTGCATCTCAGACTCTCCACATTCCCACTCAACATTGACGTTTTCCTGAATTTCCCAACCCTAAAACCTGGAATTGTCGGAGTTTCCCCTGTTCTATTCGGAACACGCTGCCGTATCTGGAAAACACACACTGATACTGTTACTGTCCATTAATTTTCAACCACACACACACACACACACACACACACACTCCTCCAGGGAGATCTTCAGTAACAGTGGGAGGCTGATTATAGGATTGTCTCCTTGCCATTTCAACTCCACATTTCTTCGCCTCTTGCTCTCTTTTCTTCCTCACACACACACACACACACACACACACTCTGGGTCTCGGAGGGGCGTTTTGCAGCGTGTGTGTGTGATGTTGTGTAGCGTGGTCAGGAAAGGCGATGCTGGAGGCGCTGTCTGTTTTATCCACAACTAACAGTAAAGCAGCACATTTTCTGCCTTCCCCCTCTCTCTCTCTCTCTCTCTCTTCATCCCTCTCTCTCTCTCTCTCTCTCTCTCTCTCTTCATCCCTCTCTCTCTCTCTCTTCATCCCTCTCTCTCTCTCTCTCTTCATCCCTCTCTCTCTCTCTCTCTCTCTCTTTCTGATTTGTGCTTGTTGTCCCTGCTCTGATGGTTGCTTTTATTTTAGCAGTGTCTTTAGTGGTCCTGGATAAAACCCTCAATGGCCTAATTACTGAGAGAGAGAGAGAGAGAGAGAGAACATGAATAAAAAGTGAGAAAACGAGGGAGATGGAAAGAGAGAGAGAGAAAGAGGGAGAGAGACAGACAGATGGAAAGAAAGAAAGAGAGAGAGAGAGAACAAGGGAGAGAGCGTGTGTTAAAAAAGAGAGAGAAAACAGGGGAAAGAGAAAGAGAGAGAACATGGAAGAGACAGAAAGAGTGAGAGAGTGAACGAGGGAGTGAGAGAGTGATGGAGAGAGTAAAAGAGTGACAGTGTCTCCACTTTTCACCAAATATCATTCATCTTTTCATTCTCACGTCTGAGACCAATCACTTCATCCCCGAAACACGAGGGAGCGACGTTTTCCATCCACACCACTTCACCACGCCGCTAATTCCTCATCTGTTATCCACGTTCCCTTCTCCTCCTTATCCGTGGAACGTTGGACCCGGATGGACAGAGAGAGAAAGAGGAAATGAGGAAAACAGGAACTAATCTTGGAAGTGGAGTGAGAGGAAGCGCCGCTGTTTCTCATCTAATTGCAAATTCCAATTTTCCAGCGACGAGGACCCGGGAAATATGAGAACCAACTCGGAAATATAAATAGGGATCGGAATTGTGTACATAGCGCGCCGTACGCGGATCGTCTCGCTAAACAGTGCTGCGCGTGTAAACCAATAAATAAAGTTAGCTATGATGGAGGGAGGGTTCTGGTGGAATGTGGATGTTGATGTCGTTGATAAGCAGCGTTCCCGGGATGTTGGAACGTAAACCGGCTGAAAGCGTGTCTCATTATTTATTTATTTATTTATTTATTTATTTTTCCACGTGTTTGAGGATGCAGGAGGCGTAACGAGCGGGGCGGCGATAACGCGCGGCAAGCGGATATGAGGCGCGGGAGTACGATCGCTATCACGAGCTCGGCGAGTTCCACCGGCGGTGGCGCGCGCAGAAATATAAACACCATCCACAAAAACTATAAATATCGAGGTTTATACGGTAAATAGCACGCGACGGTGATGCAGCTAGCGATTAGACCAGCGCTCCATCACTCCCTCCATCCATCCATCCATCCATCAACACATCTATCCCTCCATCCATTACTACCTTCATCACTCCCTCCATCCATCACTATGTTCCTCCATCCATCCATCACTCCCTCCCTCTCTCTCTCTCTCCCTTCATCCAGCCATCACTCAATCCCTCCGTCCATCACTTTGTCCCTCCCTCTCTCTCTCCCGTCTTTCATTCTCTCTCTCATTTTCTCTTTCTCTTTTTTTCTTCCCGCTTTTTCCCTTTTTCTCCATCTCTCTCTCTCTCTCTTTATCTTAAAGTGGGGATGAGCGGATGGATGGATACATGGAGGAACGGATGAAAAGAGAGAGAGAGAGAGAGAGAGAGAGGTCCCTGATCCCTCTATCCATCAACGAGATAACACGGCTATTTGTTAGTCTCTCTCTGTGCATTAGCTGATTAATCCGTTACATATTCAGGTCGCTTGTGAGCGCAGCGCAGATAAACTTCCCCCCAAAAAGCAGGATTACAACATTCCCACATTCCCATTATTCCCTTGTTAGAAACTGTACAGTACAAAACATGACGACCGCCTGCATACGTTCCTCCCTCCCAAAAAAATCTCATAAGTGGGACTTTAGAATCCGCGTGTCATTTCAGCCAAACATGTTCAAAATTAAAACCCACAAATCCCAAAATACCATATTCCTTATTTGTTTCCAAGACCGTTTTCCCAGTCTTTTACGAGAAAAGGACATATTTTTGGAAAAAAGACATATTTTTTTGGAGTTTGTTTTTTAAAGGAAGACGAATAATACACAGATTCTTTAGCTGCCCCAACTTGGGAATTCGAGTTGCTGCGGAAACCGCTCTGCGTTCCGACTGGTGGCACGATTTTGGGAAGCCAAAACTCAACGATGCGAAAGGTTAAGAAAGGTCGTGTCACTCCATACCAAAAACCTCGAGAACCAGAACGGCCGTGGCATTTCCTGAGCCTGGTGATCCCGATCGGAAAGTTTAGAAAATTATCCGTGATTTATGCCAATGTCGGAATTCCATGCCAATTGAGATGCCCATTGTTGCCATTTCGGAGACGTTTCCATCCGACAACTTGGAATTTGAGAAATTTGTGTTCTTTGTGTGGAGCGCGACTGATACATCGGAACGTTGATATTATTGATTGATATCAGCTAATTGTCAATAGATTGGTAAATCTCTGTAGTAACTGTAATCTGATGCATTTTAACCTCCAGCTTCTCCACCAACTACTAAAAAACGACAGTTTTAGACAGTCGTTAGCTCCAAACTCCAAAAATTCATTCCACTTCGCTAAATCGAGATTAATCTGCGTGTGAAACGGCCTTTTTCTTCTCCCTCACCTTTTTGCCAGTGGAAATCCAATAAGGAAGGTCTTTATTACGGAAGCGTTAAATGAAAATCCACTCCCACGTCTGTAATGTGCCGCAGGTAGCGCTACGTCGGGGATGAGGAGGAAACGAAGACGCCATTGGTCCAGATTAGGCCATTTTCCCCTTGACATTTTGCGTTTGATTGAAGTCGGAGTGAGCCACCGTCGCCGGAAAATGACACGCGTAAAAATGGAATCGTTTGCCGGAGCGGCTGAACTCGCTTAGAAACGCTTTAATGCAAACCGCATCCAGT
>JAVGVS010001316.1:20000-24658 GCA_032718565.1 Distichodus sexfasciatus
AAAAACACATATGAACACACCTGTCTACATCCCTGCTTTAGCAAGATAAGAGTTGCGGAGTTCGGCGTTAGCCAACACGCTAGTTACAACGTATAGTACTGCAGTGTTACTCGTCAGATTTACATTTCAGTTCAATTTTGTTTTACTTTAAATGATCATTGAAAGACATATTGAGGGAAGTTTCACGGGTGTTGTTTGTTCGTTGTCGTAGCCAACGTTTCAACTAGCCGAATAGCTAAACAATCTCCCTGTAGACTTGCTAAAAGAACTTAAAAATGCTTACTTTTAGATTCACTTATTGCAGTGTATTTTCAGTACGAAATAAGAATTAAATTTTACTATAAAATTAGTAACATTAAATATGTAGCAAAAATAAATGTTGAAATATTTTCTTTTTGCATAAAAACTGTTTTAAAGCATTTCAGTGTATTGAGGGTGTAAATAAATTATGTAAAAAGTTAAATTAATTAAAAAGTTGATAACGTGAGTAGTAAACTAAGTAGCTAATATATAGTATTGTTAAAAAAGCACTGCGTTATAAACTAAGTTTAAAGTATGTGACTAGCATTTCTACATGTATTAATTAACAAACCCTCGGCTGTGAAGACGGTTAATTCATGTTTAATTCATTAAGAGGTGATTGTTGACGAGTTTGCATCAAGCTTAGAACCCACACTCGTTAACAAAGCAAATCCTGGACGTGCATTAAAGGAGCAGTCCGAGAACAGACAGCGGGGGACGGAATTAGACAGTTAATTTGTACCGTTTTCCCCCTCTTTTGTATGACGCCGCAAACTGAGTTACGAACTATATCTAAAATATTTTTGCAAAATTGTGCTGTTTTTCTATTTTCATTATTAGTGTTTTATTAAATTATTATTAAATTAGTATTTTTTTTAGCTGTTTTTATTTGGGAAAATAAATAGTGAACATCAAGATTTACAGACGCTACACACACACACACACACATTTACACAATAGGGGTTTGTGTGCCAGAGCCAGATGCTGCTATGCCAGGCTAATTACTGAAGTCTGTTTTAGGGCCAAGTAACCATCTGTCAATCACACACACACACACACACACACACACACATATTTGCTAACAATATAGCTGCTAAATGCTGTTTATATTATTATTATTATTATTATTACACATGAATATTTTTGTTTATTAAAATGTATCAAAAGATATATCATAAAGCTGCAACTTTACTTGCATTTTTGTGCCTATTTTGCAGCTAATGTGTAAATGTACGATGCTATTGGTAATGTCTTGTTTTTAAATGCTACATATACATAGTTTAGCATGAAGACGTTCACGTACAAATTCATTAAAACAAAAAATTGCAATTTTATCAAAACGTATAGTTTTAAAAGTTAAAATTCCAGCAGCGTTGCCCTCTAGTGGACAAACTACACATGTGTGCAAGTATAGATGGTATAAAAATGATCACGACACATTATTATATGATTATTTACAGAAATATTAACCAAACATTTTCCTCAAATCTGTTAGTTAGAAAATGAAGATTCTTGATCAGATTTGATTACAGTTTTCATAGACGTTAAATGTATAAAAACACCAAAAATCCAGCCGTGTTGCCCTCTAGTGGACAGCCTACAGCACTGCAACACTCCTAGCTGAAGATACAGTAGGAAAGATGGAGCGAGAGAAAGAGAGAGAGAGACGGGAGAGGTAGAGAAAAGAGAGAGCAAGAGAGAGAGAGAGAGAGAGAGAGAGAGAGAGTGGTAGAATTACACACTTTATTTGATCAATTATAACTTACACAGAGGTTCCAACAACACAGCAATGGGTGCAAATCAGCCCCATGGCCTGGCCAACACCAGCTCTCCCCCCACCACCGAACAAAACACATCATTATAGCACCATTCATGTATAAAAGTCTCCAAATTCTTCAATGCTGCATAAAATCTGAATTCGAACACAAGTCTAGACTTAACAAAAGTGATGAACAGGTTTAACACATCTACACCAGGTCTGTTCTGCACTCTGTTTCTCCTGGAGATATAAATGGCAAGTTTGGCCTGCCCGACAGCAAAGTTTAAAAGCTGCCACTTAACCCTTTTTTTCTTGCTGTACCCCGCACCCATAATGAAAGCACGCATTGTGAACACCTCACCACCTTTCGAAAACAAAAACCCCAGCACATTAAAAAGGGTTTTTACACGTGAACGTCCAGAAAATAATGAAAAATGGTCTCTCTGAGGCCACAAAAAACTCACTCTTCCGGAACTGCAGGATTGAGAACAGCAATAAAGGAATTCACAGCAACGGCCCCATGTAAAATTCTCCACTGCAGGTCACCAACTCTCTTATTCAACGGCGGTTTGTAGAACACCCTCCAGGCCGGTCGTACCTGCTGCCCCATCCCAACTTATCCCACCACACATTGTCCGCCCTCCCATTCAGAACAGCTCTGTTATGAACCTTTACACAACATCTATACAATATTTTCCCGGGTACTGTTGTCAAGCTCAGGTTTTCCAGTTCATCAAGGTCCAACAGGGGACCAGACATTCCCCTTAAGTCTGGAGTGAGTCCAGTGTTCGGAACGGGATCCCCCCTATCAGGTATTATCTGCCCATTCCAGTAATCCCTCAGGAGAGCCCAGTCCTCTGTATCCAGGCGCTCTGGCCAACGAGCGATCATAGCCGAGCGGACCTCAGGCCCACGACTGATGCAAAGTTCCTGATGTACGTCAAGCCAGGGCCCGCCGCCTCTACCAAGTGCAGGAGTTAGAGAGAGAGAGAGAAAGATGAGAGAGGAGCAGAGGAGGGGTGGAGGAAGACAGAAGGAAGAGAGAGAGAATGAAAGAGCGAGGGATGGGAAGAAGGAGAGAAGTGTAGAGAAAAGAACAAGAGAGATAGTGGGGGAAAGAGGAGAGAAAGAAGGGAGACAGAAAGAGTGAAGTGAGAATAGAGAGAGTGATAGAAGGAAGGAGTGAGAGCGAGGAGGAGAGGAGAAGAGAAACAAGCAGGGAGAGAGAGAGGGGGGATGAGGGAGATGGAAATAGAAAGAGAGAGAAAGAGAGAAAAGAAAGAAGAGAGAGAGCTGAAAAATGAGAGAAAAGGAAAGAGAGATAAACGAAGAGAAGGAGATAGAGAAGGAAAAAGAGGAATGGTAGGAAGGAGGGAGAGAAGAAGAGAAGAAGAGGAGTGGGGGAGCGGAGGATGGAGAAAGACAGAAGGAGGAGAAAGTGAAAAAGAAACAAAAAGAGGGAAGGAGAGAAAGAGGGAGTAGTGTTAATTTTGTCGCCCATTTTTTAATTTAGTCTTAGTCTTGTGTCAAAGTTCCTCGTTAGTCTTAGTCTTATTGAGTCATTCACGTATCAGGTTGTTGTCATGTTTTAGTCGACTAAACGTCTCAACATTTTAGTCTAGTTTTAGTCGAACGAAAACTCAAGGTATTTCAGTCAAGTTTACGTTAAAACATTTTCGTCTTTTTTATTTTTTATTTCAGAGATGGTTTTCGTTTTTCACTCCAGTTGAATTGTGTTCCACGCCGCTAAAATATTGATTAAATGTTGTAATAACCTCCAGCGCAAGTAGTCGCGTGTAGTTTTGCGGCCGGAGGGGCGCAGGAACACGATGTAGACGAACTGCCGGCACAAACACATGTGTCTGGTGGTCTCTTGTGTAGACGAAAACGAGGAGGGAGTTTTCGTTTCGTTTTTATTTCGTGCAAAACATTTTAGTCTCGTTTTTATTTGTAAATAATAAGGCACACGAACACAGTCTTAGTATTTTTAGAACATTGGTACCGTCTCGTCATCGTCTCGTCTTAGTCGTGGGTCGAAAGAGGGTCATTGACGAAAACATTTCATCTCGCCTCGTCTGACGGAATTTACAATAAAGTAAAGATAGAACAGGAGAGAGAGAGAGAGAGAGAGCAGCGAGAGCACGTGAAAGATGGTAAGAGAAGAGAAAGAGAGAGACGTTAACGATGAGGACAAGCTCCCACTCGTTTAGATCATCACACCATCCTTCCACCTCCAATCAGAGGTCGACGCCACGGCAACCATTTACAACGAGCGAGAAGAAAAGAACGAGAGAAGGAGAAACGAGGCGCTAGCAATCAGAGCGGCGGCTTCCCCTTTAGCCTGGCAGTTGGACTTTAAACGCCGCTGCTGACGTTACAATGCAAACAGCCTCCTCCCTCCTCCCTCCCTCTCTCTCTCTCTCTCTCTCTCTACCCACTCCATTCTCCTTGACGAGGCGGCGAGAGGCAATCACACCCTCGCGTTCCCCTCACCCGCGGCCCTCGACCACGTCGCCGCTCTCGCTAATGCCGATTCACACGGAGAATGAGATTGTCACTCGTTTTCCCCCTCGCTCTCTCTCTCTCTGTCTCTCCCTCGTTCTGCAGATCGTTTCCTCCCTCTTTCACTCAGCTTTTACCTGTGGATGGCCCTGAAGGAGACGGAGAGAAAGGAGCGAGGGAGGAAGAGGGACGTGAGAGAGGGAGAAGAGCAAGAGAGATGAAACTAGACGGAAGAAAAGAGAGAGGGTCTGTGAGAGAGAGAGAGAGAGAGAAGGGAGGAGAAGAGAGATGAAACGAGGGATTAGATGGAGAGAGAGAGAGAGAGAGAGAGAGAGAGAGAGGGGTGGTGACCCTGACGTCCTCCTCCTGACCACTC
>JAVGVS010001317.1:0-24650 GCA_032718565.1 Distichodus sexfasciatus
ACATACACACACACACACACACATACACACACACACACACACACACACACACACACACACACACACACACACACATACACACACACACACACTCCTGGAGGCTGAAAGAATGTTCTAGAACACAGAGTGCTGCACGTTTGGCCTGCAGGGCGGCGCTGTTCCGTATCGGAGCGAGTTCCGACGGCGTTCCCGAGGCTCCGGGCGGCACTTACACTCGCTACGAGTTGAACACACTCAGCAAAACTTCAACAAAACGATAACAAAAAAATAAATAAAAAATCAGGTTTGAATAACATAAATACAATTAAAAGTGTTACTGTGTTGTTTCTTTAAATGAAATTTTTAAAAATATAATTGCAAGCAGTGATTACGGGGGCCATGCAGTTTGCAGCTTTATCAGTTTTTGACGAATCGAAGTGGACAGACGTTGAAAAATGACACGTTTCATCCTTTTATCTAGGGTGCTACGGTTCAAAACTTATTAGGCAAAACGCAAAATAGCTTATTATAGCGCCACCAACTGGCAGAGTGGTGCAGTTTCTTTTTTTGCCTGAGTAGTGGGAGGGGTACCAGACCTACCTGCCAAATTTCTAAGCTGCTGTAGCCCACCCAGAGCCGGATTTCTATTCTGTGTGGCATTGCAGTCCTATGCCAAGCCCACCACATTTATTTGTATATTACAGCCAAATGAAGACGTAAATTAAAAATATGCTCGATAATAATTAAAGAAGAATGTCTTGGGATTCAAATGATACCAGTTGCATGCAGATTGAATTAAAATCTAGGGTCTAGTTCGAAAAAGATGGGTTTTCATTTTATGCAAATTAGCAAAAAATCAAATATGGCAGAAATAGATGTAAGGGTCTAAAAAATTCGTCTTAACCCAAGGAATAAGATGGTATAAGATTTTTGAGAATGGGAACTAGGGTTCAAAAATTATTAGGCAAAATGCAAAAATTTTTGGAAAAACGCAAGATAGCTTATTTTGGTGCAATTTTTTTTGCCTGAGTAGTGGGTGGGGTACTGGACATACCTGCGAAATTTCTTACAGTTTTTTCTCCACAACGCGTTATAAGGCAGAAAAAATAAATATATATAACATATAAATATATCAGCACGATTCCAATAGGGTTCCACGCAGTGTTCCACTGCATGGCCCCCTAATAAGATTAAAATGATTAAGGTAAATAGTATGAAGTGATACAGCTGTAAGAATAAGCAATATAATGCTTTGAACGAATATGCATTCTATAAAATGTGTAAATGTGTTTAGTGCTCGTAGATTCTTTCCTATAAATCTTAAATAAGAAAACATTGATGAATGACTGAAACTTTGTGGAAAAAAAGAAAAAAATTATATTTGCAAAATAATGTATTTTTAAAGAAATTCATTTTCGAAATAATGCAAAATAGAGGACAAAATTCCAAGCGAACGTGACTGTCATGATCTGGAAGTGACTATTATATGAAAAAAAAGAATAACACATTAATAACCACAAAATCTGAAATCAGATTTTCCAATGTATCTCTTGGAATTTAACATAAAAAAACATTGTTAATTAATTAAATTTCATTAATGAATTGTAAATATTAATTTAAAAAACGAATACACAAACGCGAACCGCGTTGATCTGGAGATGAAAAATTCTGAAAAGCAAATCATCCGCGACTAATAAGCGGCCGAGCGGAGGTTTAAAAAGGAAAAACAAACTTTTTCCCATTTTAATCATGCCATTAGGTAGCGCCTTAACGAGGGCCTTTTAGCTTAACGAGCAGATTTTTTATTAAATGTGGAAGCGCAGGAGCCAAATTTAGAAAGAAACAAAGTTGGAGGTTTTCGGGGTGGAAATCTTCAAAGCAAACCAGAGGAGCGCGATAATAATGAGCGAGCCGGAACTCGGAGCCGGATTTATTTTTCACACTCATATCTGCTGGAGGTGGAACGTCCCTTCAACACACACACACACACACACTTGGGGAACCTGTAGACTCGGGAGCGAGGCTCTTCATCACCGAGGGACAGAGGAAAAATGAGGCCGAGGGTTATGATAAGATAAAGGAGAAACGAAACGCAAAGAATTACCAATTATTCACACAAGACTCTTCTCTTCGCGACTGGATGTCGCTCGGTGGACGCTGATGAAGCAGATTCTTAAAGCTGAATAAAAGAGATTATCATTTATTTTTCATTCATTCATTTAATTGTGAGTTAACAGCAGTTCGTGTAACGGGACTTGTCCCTGTGATCGGAGGGCCTCCGGTTCTGTCTCTCTTTCTACTTCTACTTTTAGTTTAAAGTGTATATTTTATTTTCTGTTTCTGTATTTTATTTCATGTGCCTTATTTGTTCTTTGTTCTTGGCACTGTTCAAACTGGAGCCACGTCGTCTCGTCTCTCTGTAAACTTGCACAGTATATAGCAGAGATGACAAAGTTTACTTTGACTTGACTTGACTGTGACTCAAGTCCCGGACCAGTAAAGGTACCACTTAGGTACTCATGAGCAAGCAACTTTTACTCGCAGCAACTGCTGCACGTATTTGGCCGTAGCTTAATTGGCACAACCAATAAATCTCACGACAAATTTTTAAAAACAAATTAGGCCTACGCAATTTGCGTAATATTTTATGTAGCTTATATCTCGAAAAGCTTCTCAAATATTTCACAAATATTACAGTAACAGTAAACACTTAGTTACGGCGTTATTTTTGTCAGTAATGTGTAACATATTTACTTTTTCCATCTACAACGCCGTTATCGTTACTGATAACATGTGTTACACTCTTAGAAGAGATGTGTTAAAGTCGGCTCAAACTGAATCAAATTCTTACACATTAATGGGTAAGTTCTGGGAAAACGTTTCTTGTGTTAGTTTTCACATTCACTGTGTTAGCACTTTTGACACTGGATAGTGTCAAGTAAGGTAACAAAGATTAACATATTGTGTTGAATGCTATGAACATGTGCGCATGTTGTGTACGGTTTAAAGCTACACATAACTATGTGTAAAAGATCTGACTTTTTCCCCACACAAATTTATTAAATATTAACACAAAATGTGTCAACTAAAGTGGTACACATGACTTGTGAAAATTTTCTACACATTCGTTCTAAGAGTGAACTTTAATTAAGCTAATTGAAACTCCAACCAGTCTCTCTCAGCCACAGGACGCGCAAAGAGACCAAAAAACTGAATAATAGAGACAGGAACCTTCACTGTTCTCATGATTCGATTCAATTACAATTAAGAGGTCACGATGCATCCCATCAATTTTTCTACATGACTTCACATTGCATGCAGATCAGGCAGCTAGTAACTACCAGGATGATATTTTAAACCAGAATTTATATACCACAGCCAGAAAATCACCAAGCAATGTCATTATGATATAATCCAGGGGTTTTCAACTGATTCCGTGTGTGCTTTGTGGGGGGAGGGGATTTTTAAAATAATACTTTTTAGATATTTACATTAAATTCATTATTCATAAAGACACCCAAATCATCTGGAAATGTTGTCTTGAAAAAGTCTATTTAGTCTACTTAGACTATGAACATTTTGGAGTGAACGATATTTTTGGCCAAATTCCAGCTTGGAGTACCATCGAAATCTCAGAAGACAAACTGTTTTATATGGGAAATTGCAAAAAATATTTTTAAGTCGAATATTCAAAATTCGAGCCCTTATTTTGACTTTGACACAACACCAAATCAACTTGTATGACAAGAACCATCAATTGACTGGCTAGCTAATCTATGTATCTAGCTAACTAGCAAGATAGATGGACAGATAGATAGATAGATAGATAGATAGATAGATAGATAGATAGATAGATAGATAGATAAGACATGTTATGCATGCTAAGGCATGCGACTAATATAAGCTAATAAACAAAGGTTTATAAGAACACTCAAAAATGTCCAGGATCTCATAAGATTAAAGGGAGTGTGCGAGATTGATTTAGCACTGGTGAAGCGGATGCTAACATGGGGGTCGAGTTCGGGAGCACGATCAGACAGCAGATAGCCGCTTATCGCCAGCGCTTTGGTCATGCAGATATGAGAGGGGAAGAGAGAGAGGGGGATGGAGGAAGGTCCTTGTGGATGTGGAAAGTGAGGTGAGTCGATACTCAGACGGTCGCCACTAGCTACAAACCTCACGGCGTCCCGAAACACAATCAATAGGTCGATATGTCAACTATAGCGCCATACTCAAGAAAAACAGATCTGATCGGAGAGACAGAAGGGAGAGTCGAGCAAGCAACGTAAAGTAAATATACTCTTAATTATGAGCGTTAATCTTTTATTCAAATATAACTGTGTAATTGGGGTTGGGGAATAGTTTAACAAAACTAGCATCACTACTGACTCAGCTTTTATATTTAGTAGTTTATTTGTAGCAAAGCTAATTTTAAACGCTGAAGCTTTTCAGGTAGCTATTTACTTTTCTTTACTTTTCAATGTAGAACGGCAAAATGCTACACTGTTATTTTTCTCTCTTTAGAAAGATGCTTTTTAATGCAATTTTTAAATTGGCAGAAGCAGCGTCTACTTGGCTACTGTATCCTCACTGCATCACAGCGCGCTCTTGCCAGCTGCCAAATGGAGTCGGAGGATGGAGTTCACCTTGGTCAAGACGGAAGTAAGAATCTGTGGCTGTATTTATTTAAATGTATGACTCTGAAAGTCCAAAACATACACTTTTGAGCGTAACTGACAAAAGCTGAAAATCAAAACACACTTTACCTCCAAAACCTCATTGAATCCCGAATTGTGCTTTGATGTTACCTTGTTAAAAATATACAAAATGTAATGCACATTGTGCTTTAATTGTATAAACATTAATTACATAATTATCAGTAATTATGTAAAACAAAAAACCCAGTATTTATCACATTGTGAGTGTTTATCGTATTCATGCCAAGACATACACTTTCTCACACACAAACATATATACACACACACACACACACCAAGCCTGGTCGGTACCTCCCTCCCGCTGAGTGAGTGTGTTGCCCCTCCCCCATCTTCCTCTCGCTGCAGGAAGCTGCTAGCCGTCTTCCTGTGTGCACACGATTGAAGATGACAGTTTAAGTGGCTTACTGCTCCTCTGGGCCTGTTAATACACCACCCAGGAGCTGCACTGCTGTACCGCTCGGCCAGGGATGGGGGGGCGGGGGCGTGTCCATGATAATGCGATGGCGGGGCGACAGACGGGGGCGTGGGGGGTAACAACCAGCCGAACATCACGCATCGTTTTTCAGAACTTCACAAATGTCGTCATCACTGCATATGATCTAACAATCCGGAAAGCAGCTTTTAAACATATTAGGGCTGAGAATGTTAACACGTTAAGGGCCTGTGTCCACCAAACGCGTTTTTTGTATGCTGAGAACATCTACTTTTTATACAAATCCAATGAGCTTCAGCGTTCAGTGGAAAAAAGACGTCAGATTTTTACTGCAGCTCTCAGAGCATTTCAAGTTGAAATCCATCCAACTATTAGAACAGCGCTGCGCTCATCAATGTCACTTTTCCCTTGTTAGTCAATCAAAATCAAGGAAGGAGCAGGACATACACAGTCAAGGACACACTGACAACAATGGCGGTGTATTGAGCAGCTTATTTTGGCTTTATTTACTCAGTTCGAATAAGCAAACCCCTAATTGGTGGTACTCTCCCAGCTGTTTTCGTGCACAGTTTATCTCATGCACCCAATCTTTTTTGAGAAACGGAGCTACGGTTCAAAAGTTATTAGGCAAAACGCAAAATAGCTCATTAGCGCCACCAACTGGCAGAGTGGTGCAATTGGTTTTTTTTGCCTGAATAGTCTAGTTCGCAAGAAATGGTTTTGCATATTATACAAATTAGCGAGAAAGCCAATATGGCGAAAATAGATGCAAGGGTCTATAAAGATTTCTCTTGACCCAAGGAGTAAGATGGTATAAGATTTTAGAGAATCAGAGCTACGGTTCAAAAGTTATTAGGCAAAACGCATAATAGCTTATTAGCGCCGCCAACTGGCAGAATAGTGCAATTGTTTTTTTTGCCTGAGTAGTGGGTGGGGTTTGGACTGTTGGAATTTCGGGGGAGTGGCGCAAATTTGTTTTCCTGAGTACTAGGAGGAGCCCTGGACCTCACTGGCAAATTTCAAAGCTGTAGCCCACCCAGAGCCGGATTTCTATGACACTCGGTGTGTGGTGTTGCAGTCCCATGCCAAGCCGAGCACATTTATTTGCATATTACAGAAAAATGAAGACCTAAATTAAAAATGTGCTCAATAATAATTAAAGAAGATTGTCTTGGGATTCAAATGATAGCAGTTGCATGCAGATTGGACAAAAATCCAGGGACGAGTTCGAAAAAGATAAGTTTTCATTTTATGCAAATTAGCGAAAAATCAAATATGGCAGAAGTAGATACGAGGGTCTAAAAAAATTGTCTTTACGAGAATAGATGATATATGATTTTGAGAATCGGAACTAAGATTCGAATTTTATTACACAAAATACAAAAATTTTTGAAAAAACACAAAATAGCTTATTTTGGTGCAGTTTTTTTGCGTAGTGGGTGGGGAATTTGGACCTACCTCTTAATTTCTGTAGAGTCTTACCGTTTTTCTCCTAGCATGTTTTAAAAGGCAGAAAAAAAAAAAAAAATGGCTAATAACAATAGGGGTACCCACGCGGTATTTCACCATGGCCCACTAATAAAGTTGTAAATTAGAATAAACAGGAAAACTGCATTGCCACAGAACAGAGAAAAAACCTTCTCCCTTTAGTCATTTTCACACACTGCGGCATGTCAGAAAGGTGTCAGGTGGAGAAAATCAGAGTTAATCTGAGCTGTTTCATAGCTACGAGCGGTAAGAGGCAGCTGTGAATGCAGCCTCTAAAAGAGAAGTGATACTTTACCATGTCAATTTGTGCGGATCGATACTCAAATAGAGACGTTTGCCTGCTTTTCCTCCTGCTTCCAGTCATAGCATGGCCTCAGCAGAAAAGCCAGTGGTGTGTCTGCCTCATAAACAGCTCATTTCCCTGAATTTAAATGCGGAGGAAACTGCAGATCAAAACTAAAAGTTGAACAGTGATTCATTTCTTGTAAGTTGTCTGTAGGCAGCATGAGAATGTGAAACACCAGAAGATTTTCCCTTTTAATGTGTTCCTTAAAAACAAGCCACAATGTTCAAAATTTAATAATCCTTACTTGTAAAAATATATATTATTAATAGAAATTACAACTATGTAATTGTATATATAACTATGAATGCAAATATAAATACTTAAACAAACTGAAACACACAGGTCAGGACAGTAACAAATTACACTTACACACTTTAAAACCTCATTAAAAAATTGCAAAGCAAAATCTCTCATATCGCTTTGCAAAATTCGATAAATTATTAATAAGAATTAATTTAATATATTAATTATGGAATACATTTAATTAATTTAATGTATTAAATTCAATTAAATTATATTATTGTGTATGTGTATAACACATGTAATAACTTAATATATAAATAACTAAAATATATAAATTACTTCTTTATTACTTAAAATATTATAAAATTAAAGTTTTAAAATGTTAGATGTTTTAAAATTAACAGTGGACAAAAACTAGTGATAACACAATTATAATAAATTCTATTAAATTTGCCTTTTATTCACATTAATTTGATAATTTCATCTGGAAATCAGCTCATATCTGCAAATAATAGCCGGCATGCCAATGTTTCAGACTCACTCTAATATTAGCTTACTTAGTACACACTGAAAATAAATTCTTCCAAATTCAAAAACAGCTCAAATAATATTAGAAAAATTGGGTAATTCCTGCAAAATGATTTGTTTTTATTCTATAAATGCATTTAGAGAAGATAACATAACACAAGACAGATGATTTGCCTCATTTAAAAGCATGTAACATCTGAATTAACCTAATATAAACTCAATTTCTCCATCTAAAGAAAACTCGTAATAGGGCAATCAACACACCTTTTAATATATTCAAATATTTACTTTACATTACAGGTAATTATGGGCTGACTGAACATGGAACTGTAATTAAGATAATTCACATGAATTTAATTTAGCAGCTCAGTCGTTATCACAGCACTTCCCAAACTCTAGCACATGTGATTAAATTTGGACCCTCAGCCCTCTCAGAACTGGCAGAGTCCTGTGCGTTGACACATCTCTCTGACCTGATATTAATTATCTGGGTTGCCGTGCGCCAACTGTAATTACAGCAGCAGCGCCGGTCTGCATCCTACCTGCACTTACCTTCACTAAGGTTCCCAATGACCAACAGCTAATTACCAGGCCTGTGATTCAAACGGAAACGAAATTAAATCCACACTTTGATATTTTAATAATGACGTGACTTGGCAGCTTCCAAGAAGCAGTGCTTGGGGACGGTACCTTACTCAGGAGGTACCTTTACCGCCTGAAGGGACTTCGATGGGGTCCACACCCTGACATTTACGATACCAACTGTCCCCAATATTAACCCCCTCTTCAACTCTCCTGCCCTCCCTCCTTAACCCATATGCCCCCCCGACCCTCCTGATCCCAACCCCAAGCCTGCTGCCCCAACCCTCCTGCAACCCCTCCCCAACCCTCCTGCCCCTTTCCACCAACCTGGTGCCCCACTTCCTAACCTCCTGTCCCAACCCCCAAGCATCCTGCCCTAACCCTCCTGCAACCCCTCCCCAACCCTCCTGCCCCTTTCCACCAGCCAGCTGCCCCCTCCTAACCCCCTGCCCCAACCTTAGGCCTTCACCTTTAACCCTCCTGTCCCCACCCCCTTACCCTCTGAACTCCCCCAACCCTCCTGCTTCTCCCACTCCCCAACCCTCTTAACCCGCCAAGCATCCTGCCCCCTCCCCAACCTTTCTGCACCCCTTCCCCAAACCTCCAGGCTCTCTCTCCCTCCCCAGCCGTAAGTGTCAGATAAGACTCGAGCAGCTGTAATGGCTGCGTATCTCCAGCCATCTGTTCGGTATACCGTTCTGTCTTTGTGTTCGCCTTTACTTTCCAGCCGATGCAATCAGGGAAGATGGAGCTAAGCTGATGAGAAAGATACGGGACAGAAGAGGAGGAGGAGGAATGAGAGCAGGTGAAGAAATAAAAAAAAGAGGTAAGAGAACTGATAGAGACTCTCCATGCCCCTCCTGGACTTTATTCACCAGGTCGGATGTGGGGCCAAAGACTAGGGTCAGCTCCTGTCAGAGTGAAGACCTGCAGCGCAAGATCAGATAGAGAGAGCGGTCGGACGAGAGGACTGAAGGATGGAGGGAGGAGAGGAAGGAGGAAGGATTCAAAGAAACATGATATCAAAGCACTTGCAGAGTCAGAGCTGGAGCTGCTTGGAATGGAGAGATATAAGGGAAAGAAGAGTGACTAAAATACTTCTGCAATCCATGAAGAAATTAACAGTTTTACTGACCATTTCCCCCCAGACTGTATTATAACGTTTGATTTCTTTTTTTAGAGTTTCAAAGTTAATGTTTTTAATATAAAAAAAAATAAAATACCTCACGTGCCCATCGTGGATGTTGAGATCCTCAGCACTTCAACATATTAAATTCAATTTTCAGTGCTTACCATGCTTTTGCACAGACTGTGACGAATGCAAATTCCTCTTCACTCTTTATTCACAAAAAATATTAACACAGCAATTGGGTTAGCCAAGTGCTTACGTCTGCTAGAGTAGAAAAAAGCCCTGTCAGACTGGCACTTGATAATGGGGGGTTTGCAAATGGGGGCATCATTTGGCGTTCTCAGAGAAGACATTAATAAGCTCAGTAAACATCTGACCACACACTTGTCGAGAAAAACAACAATAAAAAACAGGAATCTCAAAGGTAAATGGTTTGGCGCGTCTTGGTATTTTTTTTCCTGTAGACAATCAGAGCTCTTTAATGCATCTTAATTGCTGACTGCAGTGGTTAATTGGATTTCATTAAGTCTAATTTCTGCAGTTTCGGTTGAGGGAATCTTTAATAAAGAGCTCATTTGCATGGCTCGGGCAAGAGTAGCCCTGACTGCTGAGCCACACTGTAAGTGGTGAACAATTAGCCTGATCAGCATGACAGGCGAGCCGTCTGATAATCCGATTAAAGCGCAGAAGCCAGGGATGGACCAGGGCTAGTTCCCCTAGCTTTTTTTGTTGCCAGTTACTGAAAAGGGAAGAAAAAGGGAGAAGGTAACACTTGCATACAAGAAAGTATCAAAAGTATTGTATTGAGAAAGTATTTCACGCTCTCAACGAAATATAACAACCTCAAAAAGTAACACTTGCTCTTGATAAAGAATCTTACACAGTAACACATGCTCAGAAGAAAATACTGTTCTCACAACAAAGTAACAAATGCTTACAAGAGCATTGCGTGCTCTCAAAAAAGTATCCCATGCTCATGAGAATCACAAGCTCACAACAAAGTGCTCAGAAGAAAGTGACGTGCTCTTGAAAAAATAACTAGAAAGAAAGTAACAAGCTCACGAGAAAATGCGCGTTCTGAGGAAAATATCTCATGCTCACAAGAAAGTATTATGCTCTTGGGAACATATTTCATGCTTATGAGAAAGAATCTCACGTGCATGACAAACTAACACATGCCCACAAAAAAGTAATATGTGCTCTCAAAAAGGCTCATGCTCACAATAAAGTAGCACAAGCTCACAAGGAAATAATGGGGTCTTGAGAAAGTATCTCATGCTTAGAAAGTATTGTGTTCACAAGAAAATATCACATTCTCACAAAAAAGTAACGTGTGCTCTCTTGAAATGAGTTATTCTCACAAAAAGTGTCAATAATACTTTGCAACAACGTCCCACACAATCCTCTCAAGAAAGTAAAGCTTGCTCACAAAAAGTACTGTTCTCAGAAAGAATCATTCCACACTCACAACATGGTAATACAAACTGACAACAAAAGTAATATGTGCTCACAGCAGAAATAATAATTCCCACAGAAAGTATCTCATGCTCCTAAGAAAGCATCACAAGCTCATGATAAAGTTACATGTGCTCACAAGAAGCTAACATGCTCTTGACAAAGTATCTCATGCTCAAAACAAAAATGTACACACTCACAAAACATAGCATTATGCTCTTGAGAAGTATCTCATGTAGAGAGTACTGTGTTCTGAAAATGTGTCTGAAGAAAGTATCATGTGCACACATCAAAGTAACACATGCACACAACAAAGTGATGTGTGTGAAAGAAAGTAACGTGCTCTCGAGAAAGTATTTCATGCTCACAACAAAGTAACAAGAAACTGACAAAACGTAACATACTCTTGAGAGAAGTATGTCATGTTTACAAGAAAGTATCATGTGCTCTGAAAGTATTGCTATCAAATGCTCCTGAGAAAGTGTTAGTAGCTTACCCAGAAAGAAGTATTTTGTGTTCACAAGAAAGGATCAAATACTCGCAAGAGAGTTACTTAAGAAAATAATGTGTGCTCAAGAATTGTCAATCTTGCGAGAAAATATCACGTTCACACAACAAAGTAATACAGGCTCACAAGAAAGTATCTCATGCTGCCAAGAAAGACATGCTCATAGGAAAATAACATGCTCACGAGAAAAGTATTATATGTCAAAAGAAAGTAACACCAGTCACAGGAAAGTATCTCACGCTCACAAAAAGGTAACACAAACTCACAAGAAAGTAGCGTGTTCTCGAAAAAGTATCTCACAAAAAAGTATTTTGTGTTCATAGAAAATGTCACATTCTCACAAAAGATCCTTGGCGTGTACCCTTCGAGAAAATGTCATTGTCACAAGAAAGTATTATGTGCTCACAACAAAGTAACACATGCACACAAGAAAGTAACATGATCTCGAGAAAGTATCTCGCAAACTCAAGAAAGTAATGCTTACGAGAAAATATTTCGCGTTCACACGAAAGTAAACAAAGCTTGCAATCATGTGATACTGGCGTTTATTATTATTATTATTTATTTATTAGTTGTCCCTTTTAGGAGCTTTGTACTGCCAAAACGCCAAGCTGCACATCACGTTTTAAATTCTAGCTCTAACTTTTGTGAAATTGAGACCGACGGAGGAGCAGAAGCGGGCCAGGCTGCTCCAGCGTAGTGTCAGGCTGGAGTGTAATTAGCCTGTGTTTATTTCTCTAACTATAATCCCACGTTTTATGTTGATTACAGCTTCTCCAGCGTCAGGGGATGTTCTCCTGAAGCACAAACTAAAGCTTTCCAAGCAAAAAGTCTGTCATTAGCCGGGACACCCACCTCTCCGTGCAACAAAACGGCAGCATTTTAAAGTAATTTAGCTGAGATCGGGACACTGTGGTCAGTGTGCCATGTTCGCTTTACACTGCTGCAGTACATTAAAAAATAAATGAACTAATAATAATAATAATAATATGTATAATAATAATAATAATAATATGTATGTATTTAATTGGTATACAAATAAATTTAATAATTAAAATTAAAAAAGAACAAAAATTAAATCAAGAAAATGAATTAGAAATAAATAAATAAATCATGCAGATAAACTAAAACTAATTTAAAATAGGTGACAGACATATTTTTATTTATTTAATTATTTATGCTGTATTGGCAAAAGAAATGGAGTAAAATCTAAAAATAAAATCAAGATAAATAAATACATGAACTAAAACAAGAATTTAAAATTAAACATAACCAATTAAATAATCACAATAAGTATAAATGAATAAATAAAATATAAGAAATAACTAAAAATTAATCAAATAAACAAAAAAAAAGATTTCCAAGAACCTGTTTTTTTTAATCTCATATCAACCTTTCTCTCTTTTCCATTTGATCAATTTTAGTTTCAATTCTCCCAGATATTTTCCCAGATGTTTCCAGCCTGAGCAATCAAAATTCTTAAGCACTTGCAAAAAAGCTAGAGCCATTTACATATTCATATGCTTCCATACACTTATATTAATTATACGAATCATTCCAAAATGCTTCTCTAACAACACACAACAACGAGCCTCTGATCTGCATTTACATAAATATATAATTTACTCATTTTACTAGAGAAAGAAGCACATATTTAATGCAGAATCACTGACAAATGAACTGCAATCAAATCAAGTTCAAATAAACCCAAAAACAGGTTCAAAAAGCATGTGTGTAACGGTTGGGGAGTTGGTCCCATGGTCGGAAGGTCAAGTCCCGGAATGGTAAAAGTACTACTGAGGTACCGATGACAAAGTATTCGCCTTAATATTTTCATGATTAAAGCTCAACCAACGTTATAAAACAAGGCCAACATTCACCCAGTTCGATTGCTTTAGGAGTCCGTCATCAATCACTGATGCAACATGAATGCCGCTAAGAGCGTTCCTCTTCGCCTCGTTTAACACGGCGAGGTTTAACACACCCTGACAGAACCCAGTTTCATGCCGACTTTTGTCTCATGTGGAATTATTTCAGCTCGGCGAATAACAATGGCTTGAATCCATCAGAAAGAGCGAGGAGTGTTGGAGAAGAGGAGTGGAAATGGGGTGGTGGGGTGCGGGAGGAAAAAAAAATTAAATATTCTTTTGTGGAAAGGCTCATCACCTCAATCATGAGAAGCAATTTGAAAAAGCGCACAAACGCAGTGAGATTAGGAAGCTTGGGGGAAGACGAGCAGAACACGGATGACCAGAGGTTTTATGATGAACATCTCTCTTAAAGTCCTGCCTATGCATTTAAATATATGTTCACATCATTAAATAGAGTCCCGCTGTCAGGAGTCATATTTCAGCACGTCATTTAGTATTCCGAGCCGCTCGGAAGCTTCCAGCAGGCCATTTGCTCCCGACGGATCGCGCCGAAAGGCCTGGCGACGACGATGACGATGATGTTGGGAAGCGCAATAGGCCGAAATCCGTCTCTCTTACTGTCTTTCACCTGGGCGGGTTTTTAATAAACGCAGCGTTTTTATATCGTCGTGTTTCTCGCTGGTGTTTCAGGTTGAGATGAATGTGAGGTTTGTGAAGCGAGGTTCGAGGTAGAGGTGGATCTTGTTGGATGAATAAATCACATGGCGGTGTGACGACGTTGCAGTGCCACTGCTGCCGCCACTCCTCATGCTCTTCTGGTAGATGCGGGAAAAATATACTAAAATGCTACAAATATGAAATGTTTTACACCAAAATGTTACGCAATGTAACGAAATGAAACACGATAAATGAAGTGCCAGCCAATAAGAACAACAAAAATGCTACCAACCACAAATATTCTACCAAAATGCTACAAAACAAAATATACCAAAATAATGAAGACAAATATTTTGTACTAAAATGTAAACAAATAAACCTCCCTCTAAGAAATATCATATGCCTAGCATGTAAATATTACCAAATCAACACACCACAGCAAAATGTTACCAAAAACTCCTGTGTACCAAAAATGTTTCCAAATAAACATATTCAATTAAAATTTTACAAAATAAACACATTGTAACAAAAGTGGTCAAATCAACACATTTTACCAAAATGTTACCTAATCAACACATTTTACCAAAATGATAGCAAATAAACCCATTTTACCAAAATGTTACAAAATAAACACGCAATGTACCAAAATATTATCATAGCAAAATGTTACCAAATCAACACTAAGTGTTACCAAATCAACAAAATGTTACCAAATCAACATATTGTACCAAAATATTATCATAGCAAAATGTTACCAAATCAACACATTGCACCAAAATATTATCGTAGTAAAATGTTACCAAATCAACACATGGTACCAACATGTTACCAAAATCAACACATGGTACCAAAATGTTACCAAATCAACACATTGCACCAAAATGTTACCAAATCAACATATTGCACCAAAATATTATCGTAGTAAAATGTTACCAAATCAACACATCGTACCAACATGTTACCAAATCAACACATGGTACCAAAATGTTACCGCTCAACACATGGTACCAAAATGTTACCAATCAACACATGGTACCAAAATGTTACCACTCAACGCATGGTACCAAAATGTTACCAAATCAACACATGGTACCAAAATGTTACCAAATCAACACATGGTACCAAAATGTTACCAAATCAACACATTGTACCAAAATGTTACCAAATCAACACACGGTACCAAAATGTTACCAAATCAACACATTGTACCAAAATGTTACAAGATCAACACATGGTACCAAAATGTTACCAAATCAACACATTGTACCAAAATGTTACAAAATCAACACATTGTACCAAAATGTTACAAAATGAACACATTGTACCAAAATGTTACAAAGTCAATGCATTCTAACAAAATGTGTTGATTTTAGTCTCCTCTGTATAAAGTTGGATGGATAGGTGGATGGATTGACGGACAGAGCAAGGGAGAGATGGAGAGACAGGCAGAGAGCATCATTATCTCAGTGACTGGAACTTTCTGCTCTCTCCCTAAAGATCCGGCACTCTATAAATATCTCCCAGTTGTGAAGAGAGCACAAGCGTTTGTTATTCTGGTCTTAGACTTGACATGAGAGTTCACACAAACACGCACACTCACACACATGCACACACACACACACACACACACACACACACTGGAGAAAGGCCCGGACTTGTCTAAGCTCTTTGATCAATAGGATTCAGTCCCTCAGAAATCATCACATAACTTCACTCTCTAAACTGAGAGAGTGTGTGTGAGAATGTGTGTGTGTTAGAGAGTGTATTTAGGGGGTTGTGGGGACTGGGTCCGCTCCCTGCTTTTAGAGGAACATTTCCAATTTAATGAGAGAACGTAAAAGGAGATTTTATTTTGGTTATCAAGGTTAAGATGAGGGTGAGTTGTAGCTGTAGTATTATATACATGTATTATTTAGATTTAGTGTTATTTACATGCAATATTATTCATATGCAGTTGCATTTATATGTAGTATATACACCGTTGGTAGTGTAACGGTTAGGGAGTTGGCCCTGTGATTGGAAGGTCATCGGTTCAAGTCCCGGACCGGTAAAGATACCTATGAGGTACTCACGAGCAAGGTACCGTCCCCAAGTACTGCTCCCTGGGCACTGCCAAATAAGCTGCCCACTGCTCCTTCACGAATGCGTCAAATTTGGCGGTTACATTACATTGCTGTGCAGTGTCCCCCTTCTTATCCCTGCCCATCCCAGCATATATGGTAAAATATAGGAGTTGGTGCAGGGGGCGGCGTTAATATTGGGGTGAGGTTATAACAGGAGGCGGGGTTAGGATAGGGGGCGGGTCAGGCATGGAATCGTATCGGTTCTGTTCTCTCAAAACCACGATCTGCTACCGCGACGTTGATACTGTGATGTTGATACTGCGACGAGAATCATTATACACCTAGAGTCAAGATAAAGACCCCATAAAGATGATACGACGTGGTGTAAAGTGTGTGTGTGTGTTAAAGAAAGAGAGAACGAGAGGATGAAAAGATGACAGATCTTGAAACAGCGACTATTGAGACAAGAGCCCTCTCATGTAAACAGAGCATCATGGGAAAAGCTGAGAGCATGTAAAGACTTGTGAGTGCTCAATTAAACACACTCGTTTACTCTACACTCGTCTTCTCAGCTTCTGACTACACAAAAAATTTATGCTGCAGCTGTATTATATACTGCACTTACATTTTCTTAACATAAGATACACAGGTATAGTTACTGTCAATAGTATTTGTCACATTGTCACCAAAACTCAATTCTAAAACATTTAGGTATAAGTTATTTTGTAACTAGTTTTACAGCAAAAAGAACATTAATTAGTTTTACAGCAGAAAAGACATTTGTCAGTTTTACAGCTAAAATCGGCATTTTGCTAGTTTTATAGAAAGATCAAAGAACCAAAGAATATATAAATATATGGAAAAATATTTCATACTTTTATTAGCAAAAGAACATTAGCTATTTTTACAGCAAAACTACAGCAAAAAAACAAACAGCGATTAGCTACTTTTATACCGAAACATGATATTAGCTACTTTTACAGCAATAAATGACACTAGCTACACATGACATTAGCTATTTTTACAGCAAAACATGACATTAGCTACTTTACAAGAAAAATTATATTAGCCACTTTTATAAAAGCAAATTACATTGTTTTACAGCAAAAAATGACCATCTTACATTAAAGAACATTAGCTACTTTTACAGCAAAATTTTGATTATCTAGCTTTACAGCAAAAAAGGACATATGGTAGTTTTACAGTGAAAAATACAATATGATCTTATTTTTCAGCAGACATATTTTTGACCTCAGTCGAAGAAAAACACTTAAGCTGATTTGGCTCTGGATGTAAGTAAGTGTAAAACTTGCACTGTGTCATTTTGTTTTTATATCTTCATTTTATTCCAGCACACACTCTCTCTCAGCAGGTGTATTAGCACAGCGCTATGATATTAGAGGGAATTTCCGGTCACTTTAGCCTCAGTAATGACCACTTCACAAATCAATGAGAACATTTCTCCAAACGTCCTCACGGAAAACACAGCGAGACTAATTGCGCTGGGACGGTAATTGGCTGAGTGTGTGAGGTTTTATGAAAAGATACACACTGCTGTGTGTGTGAGTATCACAGACTCTGAACGCTCACTCTCTCATTAATGCCAGGCTTTGCCTTTTCTTTTTTCTGAGCGATTAAGGACCACGTCTTGCTGTTCACTTCAGTGCTCAGATTAATTATTCACTGAAGGCTGCATCGCTAATGAGAAACTCGAATGTGAAATAGAATTTGCGTAGAATGTGTGATACGTCACTTCCTCTAGAATGAGCAAAACCAATAGTGAATAAACAGTAACGTACCATTACTTTTACGTGAGTAGAAAAATTGGTCATTGTAAACATAGCACAGCACACACTGCATCACAACCAAATGTGGCCTCCGCACTGGGTGGCTCCAGTGGTCGGCTTGTTGGCAGTGCTTGGGGACGGTACCTTGCTCATGAGTACTTCAGTGGTACCTTTACTGGTTTGGAATTGAATCGGTGACCTTCCGATCACAGGGCCAACTGCTATTGTTACACTAACAACTGGCCTCAAGATGAAGCAGTGGGCAGTTAATATGTACTGCCCAGGAAGCAATGTTTGGGGACAGTACCTTGCTCATGAGTGGCACCTCAGTGGCACCTTTTCTGGTCCCAGATTTGAACCAGCTACATTCCGGTCATGGGGGTAACTCATAGCCATTATGCTACCAACTTTCCCCAATCTAATATAACCACCTGGGGCAATTTGTTCAACATTTTTTGGTAAATATTTTCTGTACAGTTTTACTTTTCAGATTCAGCTTCTTGCAATGTTTCTGTAACTTAATCTGTTTAGTCATTTCAATTGTTCTAACATTCATTTCCAAAATTAAAAAAAGAAAAGTCACAGATTTTTAATGGGCAAAACTTTGCTGCAGATTTACAGTCTTTCTGATAATAGTGCAGTATCTTATTGTGTTTATTGGGGGTCTGTGATTTGATTTGTTGGATTTATTTTTAAAATTGACTAATTTTTTGGATTTGTTTTCTTTGTGAACTGCATTTGTTGGACACATTTTTTGGCAATGCTTTGGTGGAAATCTGAATTTTTTTCTTAGGGGGTAAACATTATAATATCCTTTTGATCTCACTGGCAAAAAAATCACAAGACAAAAAACTATAAAACAAAAACAACAGCTAATAAACTTTGAGTTTAAATTAGAGCTTCACTGTGTAGTCCACAGAAAGCAGGAAACATCTGAAAAACTCAACTCAGTGCAAACAGTAATTGGTCGAAGCTTGAAACTTTGACAGAATTTTCAAAAATCTGTCAAGGATGACAGACAAAGATCTCTGACTTGTAGGAGCTTTGATCATACCATGAAAGAGAGAAAGAAAGAGAAACACATTATACTTTTTACTGTATTCATGTAGAAATATTTAATAAAAATAAAGAAATATCACATTTAGCTTTAACTCATTTAGCATAAGCTAAACCATTTTTAAAAAGAATTTTAATATAAATGGAAGTATATACTGTATATATGGTGGAAGTGTTTGGCATTATTTGGGATTGTGAACGCACCATAGCACAGCACATAGCACACCACAACCAAATGCTTTAAAAATGTCTGAATCCATGACTGAGATTATTCTTGGAAAATTATTCTTAAGGATTATTTTTATGGATTATTCCCAAGTCAAGGAAATACTTGACTTAAATACAGCTTTCCTGCTAAAACAATGTAATAATTACACACCCATATGTATATGCTTGTCATGACTCCCCCTGGCCTTTGAACGGGCTTCGCCGGAAGCCTGTTGTGATGTGTGTTTTCTGTTTAGTGTTGTATGTATTTTGTTCAGCCCTTTTGTGTCTGTGGTGTCTGTAGTGTTCGGCCATGTTGTGTGTCCTGTGTCAGCCATTTTGTGTCTGTAGTGTTCGGCCATGTTGTGTGTACTGTCTTCTGTCAATCAGTCTATGTCCCACCTTCCCATTGTGTCTTATTGGTAGATCTTGGTTCCTCAGTTTGTTCACCTGTGCTCGTTTATTGTAGTCACACCCTCTCCTTCCCATTTGTTGTCCTTTTATTGGTTGTTTTGTGATCGCTCTCCCATTGGTTCCCCTTTGTTTCATTGGTCCAGCCCCTTGTTTGTGTGTTAGTATTTAAGCTCAGTTTTTCCCAGTGTTTCTTGTTGGTCCGCCCTCACATTACCCTCCTGATGTCGGTGTGTTGTTCCTCTGTTGTACATGTAAGCCCTTATCCGTTTGTAGCCCTCGTGCCAGTTTATGTTTGCCTGTGTTTAGTGTCTGTTTGATTGTTTGGTTTTGGTTGTGGCCCTCGTGCCGGTTTTTTTGTTCTTTGTGTTGTATTATTTGGTAAATAAATGTCCTGCACCGTGACCTCGCCTCATGTCATGCCGACACTCCCCAACGTGACAATGCTAAATTATTTATTATTAAAATAACATCTCAAACACGATTCCTTTAAACACAGTTGTGTAATTTAGTGACGCTCCCTAATCCTGCGGCGCTAAAACCATCAGGAACAGAGATTGTGAGTGAGAGCTGGTGTTGTTAAGGAAATTAAACAGTATAATGGTGTGATGTGCTTTTGGGCTCGTAGTGTGTTGTGTTGCTTGTTCTGCTCATTGTCATATCAATATATAGGAATTAGTGTGAATGTTGAACAATAAACCAGCTTTACCGCAGTAACACTTATGATACATAAGAAATTAAGCATGCACACATTTACAGATCAACTCCATAACTCGGCCCAAAGCCAGCGATACCTGACCCAGCTATTTGAGTCATTGTTGGACCAATGGCTGATCTTAATAGAACTGACGTGCAAATCACGTCCTCTGACGTAGCGTAAAAGTTAGGGCATTTGCACAGTGGGCAGAAGGTCACCCGTTCGAATCTCGCACTGGCGAAGATACCACTGAGGTACTCATGAGAAAGGTACCATCCCCAAGCACTGATCCCTGGTGCTACCCATATCAGCTGCCCACTACTTCTCCAGAGATGGATCAAATGCAGAGTTGTGGTGCACTGTGTGCTGTGGTGAGTTCACAATGATATATAATCAATCACTTTTACTTTAATGTAGATTTTCTTAATAAAGTTGTTACTGCATCATTACTACAGTAAAGGTCATTTTTTATTAATTTAACGCTATCATGCGGATAAGAAGGCACTCATGTTCGTTAGAGAGCATGGTATAAAACTGACATTAACACTGTTAGAGTTGAAGTCACACCCGAGTGTGTGTGTGTGTGTGTGTGTGTGAAGTGTGAATGTCCAGCCAAAGGCCAGAGCTGTCAGATCCGTTCCCTACAAACTCGTCCACTTCGCTCTCTAATTTATGACTTGCTGTTATGCCAATTAGCGCAGTGCAGGTGGTGAGCGTCTCTGTAGCTAACGACTCCGCTCCGCCTCCCGACCGGGACACGGAAGTGGTGCGAGATTATGCGCTGGCGCAAACCCATTGCTGAGAATTCAGATTTGGTCATCTTATAAGTGAATGATTATTTGTCATTGTGAACACAGCACAGCACCACAACCAAACATGAACTCTGCATTTGACACATGCATGAAGGAGCAGTAGGCAGCTGACATGCAGCAGTGCTGCCTTTTACCGCTCTGGGATTTGAACCGGCAAACTTCTGATCATGGCACGAACTCGCTAACCTATTACAACTTTCTAAAACGGAATAAATTGGCTGACTGCTGTGTGCTGAAAAATATAAAAAGGGATAAAAATAAGGTGAGAAAGATAAATGTCAGGTAATTCTGCTGATTAGATTTGAGCTAGCGGTTAAAATCTGAGCTGCGGAATTGATGTCAGGCTCAAATCCGGAACGGGCTTAACACAAGAAAAGTAATAGCACAGTTCTGTTTAATGGAGACCCCCTGTGGCCAACATTGGGAATTACATTCTTACTGTCCTTTTTAACTTGAGAAAAAGGGGGGAAAGATGGTTGCAGTTTTTAGTTTTTGGGCTACTGACCAGTCCAGCATTTGAACCAGCATATATTATATTTCAGAACTTTTTTAGGCTGAGGAAATATGGCCAATTTTGTTTGAAGGGGCAGAAGTGTGTGTAACGGTGGATGTGCATGACAGAGAGAGAGAGAGACTTGCTGTTCTTCACAGATTACTGGAACACTCCAGATGGGAACAGTGTATTCCTTGACCGTTTTTAAATGTGTCTAAACAGAGGAACTGTCCAACCTCTAGAACACACACACAGTCTTATATTACTATCTTTGTGAGGTACTTTCATAGACTCCCATAATGACTAGACATATATAATTTTACACCTACACCTAACCCTAATCCTAACCCTAACCCTAACCTTAGTCTCAGTAACCAAAAGCACTTTTTACCTCTTCTAATTTCTCAAATAAAACATGTACATTATTTTATAAAGTCATTTTTCTTCGTGGGGACCACTGCAATGTCCCCACAAAACCATAAAAAAACAATAAAAGTGATTTTAGAGGACAAAAAGGTCTCCACAACACCATAAATACCCCTCCCCCACACACATACACACAAACTTAAAAAATCCATGTCACATCAGAGTTTAAATGTTATTATGTAAAATAAGCTCCTTTTGGCCTTTCTGGATGTGATTTACGTTTTTGCGCATGATGGCGTTCCATATGAGAGTCGCGTGTTTACATCGTAAATTATGTAAATAATGTTTTTTTATGCAATTACTTCAGTTTTTGTGCAGGGAATTACTCAGAAATAATTTCACATACAGAGTAATGAATATAATGTCCGGTTAGTTCAAAGTCTGTTATCGCAACTGTTATTGTTAAGATTTCCCTCACTTTTAATGACTAGCAGAGATGTCAACCCACTGACGTGGAGATCGCTAATCACAGATGGCCACAGGGTGCACACGTCTGTTTACGTTTGTTGCCAATGTGACGTTAGGGGCCAGATATATCTCTTGCTCTGGCCGGATCTGGCCACTGTTTGGGGACCACTGACCTAGTGCGTAGACATCCATTAAGCTACGACGCGTTATGCTATTTCCTAAGATGCATACTACCACATAGAAAAGTATGATGAGAGCGCTTTACCTACCATACTACTAAGTGCGGTAGTAAAAAATAACGCCGGCGGTATAAAATCCCACCTTAGATTTTGGCACGTTCTGGCTTTTCCATGGACAAAAAATGTGTCATAAAACATCAGCTGAAAATATCGGTCAAATCTAAGCCTCGGTCCGATACTGATGACTTAACACAAGCAATTAACGTCCGATTCTGATATGTGACCCTCCACGGCAAAACCAGTCGCTTGTCGCAACAGAGGTTTCCTGAGAAAAACAACCGTTTATGTTGCGTGGGGTAAAATGTTGGATTTTTTGTTTTTAGTGTTTTGAAACAGTGGAAGGTCTATACTGTACTGTTGTGAATAAATTTGGCTGAAAAACTTACCCTTTCCATCCTAAAAACGTGACTTTCTTGAGGTGAGGAATTCAATTCCAGCAGAATGTTAAAAGTTTCTGTTTTGACCGCTCTACTTCAATATTTACGGTAAATCCACTGGTTGACTAGCGTGAAGATATTTCTCCGGAATCCATCTCCGTCTCCCGAGTTCAGTTAACCTAACGCAGGTAGGCTATCCATGTGGCTGTGAATGCAGCGTAGGCTACCGTAAATGCAAACGTAGCCGCGACCGCACCAAGCGTCTGTGAGTGCTACGGCGATAGTCAACTTCAAAGGCAGATTTCTCCGTTTCTCACTTGGCGTGACAGGAGAAACCCGACTCCTTTGAATGTTGATATCTCAGTCATATGTCGTCCCATTCATTCCATATAGGTATCATCGTTTTGAAGCTTGATTTATGCCCTTTCATGAAAACATCATAACTCAATTTTAAAAATTTGCGACAAGCGACTGGTTTTGCTGTGCAGAGTCACATATTATCATGCAAAGGAATAAAACTGTTTTTAGGGGACAGCCAGGTCCTCACAAAAATACATGATACATGAACTCCCCCCCACACACACACACACACACACTGACCATAACCTTAACACACCCACACTTACTCACTCAGCACACATAAACACACTTACCCTCCCAAACACACTTAACATCCGCCAACGCCCACTCAAGCGCACACTTACACTCGTATATTACAGCGTTTGTCCCTCTGCGTTCGGTTTCGCTAGCATACAGCAGACTGAAGCTGGTGCATTTTTAACATGCTGGAAATATTCAGATCTGTCAGATCGCCGTTTTTTCCCCTGCAGGCTCCCAGCTGAAAGAGTGTTTAATATCCAAAACCTAATATTAAAAAGCGCTGCATTTAGGATGTGTTTATTAGAGCTGAGAGGGCGAGACGACTGGCAGCTTCACTGCCGTAATCTAGTCTGCAGGTACGAAAAACAAATGGTTCTGGCAGACGCGTTCCTCAGCTGTTCAACATAATTTGACGACGTGGGACTCGTCAAAATGAGGAATAAATAATAAAAACTTGAGAAGCTCAAAGGATCGGGAGTGACTAGATTAATATGAAAAGTAGATTAAGCTAGGAATGTATTTTTTATTTTTTAACAAATCAAGATTTCAGTTTTATTGTCATATAAATAAAATAAAATATGTGTAATGTCATATATAATAAAAACAGTCATACCGCTTCAGAGAACAAGCTCAAGGATGTAAAAGCCTGAAAAATGAAAGTAGACTGTAAGAGCCAGTAACAATAAAGAGAAAGGTTTTCCATCTCATCTCCGATTGACTAGGGGCCTGAACCGAATCGGCCCCGGCTGTGCCTCCGCCTGATATTTTATCTCCCGCCGTCAGTGCGTCCCCCGCCGTCACCTCGCCTTTAATTTCCATCCGTCCGCCCGTGAGCCGATGTCACGCTTGCGGCCCTCGTCGGCACGTTGGCAGGCCAGACCTCGGGCACCCAGTCGCATTCCCGTCTCCAAGGATCTTTTCCGGGGACCCGGGGCGAAATGACGACTCGCTCGCTACCCACGTCCCCTCTGATTTTTTGGAGGGGGGCTATCGGAGCTAACAGACGCTTCTGCAGCTCCCAGAGGTGCTAGAAAAAGAGGGACACGCTCGGATTTGAATCGGCATGGCGACTTCCTGAATGGGATGAAGCAGCAGGGATGGGTGAGGAATGCCAGCTTTGCCCGCTTGCTGATTTCT
>JAVGVS010001318.1:0-24647 GCA_032718565.1 Distichodus sexfasciatus
TACTGATATTTTAATAAACAGTTCGTAATTACATTACAATAAACAGTAATTACATTACAATAAACAATTATTGTATTAAAGTTGATTACAACAGTTAGTCTACAGCATTATTATTACAGTAACATCCAGAAAATCTGGCAACTAAAGTATATTTTAAGAAATGCAGTGAAATAGATCAAATACAGGTGTAAATGTTTACAAGTTTGACTTGTCAACTCTTGGACGTCCTTCTCTTAATCGTGTCTCACCTCGTGTGTGTAACAGGGCATCTGGGTTCCTGAAGGTGAGAGCGTGAAGATCCCGGTGGCCATTAAAATGATCCACGAGACCGGCCCAAAAGCCAGAGTGGAGTTCATGGATGTGAGTCGACAGCGTCACACGTCCCTCCGTCTTCCGCCTATAAAACAATCATGCTGCTTTAGTGCTGTTACTATTAAATATCTCCACCTGAGAAATCACTCAGAAATACACTGACGGCGTGAATCTATGCATCATTTTTCTACTTAATAAAATGGTCATGTGAAATCATAGTGTCGTGGTGGTGGTGATGTTCGTGAGGGTGGTTATGGTGCTCACGTCTGGACAGCTAGGGCTCGGTACTCTACAAGTTTGACTATATATATATATATACACACGTGGCGTTAAGTGGCACCTACTGTTTTACTGTTTACCTACTGTCAGAACCCAAACCATTATGGAATGATGAGGATGATAGTGGCGGTGATGGTCCAGTGGTTATGTTACCTGTCCCTGGACCAAGAGGTTGTGGGGTTGAATCCTACCTCTAGCACTACCATCACTGAGTCTCTGAACCACACCCTTAACCCCAAACTGATTCATAAGTTAACTCAGTAGAGATGTTTGTATCACGGTTGTTAATTTGCTTTCAGAGCTGTTATGCTTCTATAAATAGTTCAATACTCTTCCATGACCTCCATCTTGCCAGTTTAGCAATTTAGAGTCAAATATATACAGTATATAACTTCAAAAATATCAGTTTTTCCTTTTCGGAGACCAGATTAATTTTGAAGACCTTTTCTTTCATATAAGACCAAAAAAGAAAAATCTATATCTTTGATGTTTTTCAACATAATCGGCCCGTATCTAAATAAATAGAACGCCGACGTCCGACTCATTACGGCAGATCGGGTCACATACATACCGTGTGTATATATATACATAGATATATATATAGATCAAGCATCGTGTCCTCGCTCGGAACACTTAATTAACTGAACTTTAGCTTTTAAAGCCCAATTTTGCTCATTAAAGAGCAGCTGAAACTTTCCTGGTTTAAGGAGGTAATTAGTTTCAGCCCAACACTGAACCAAACTCACAACTCAACAATACGACTGCTTGTAAACACAAGGAAAAATATCACATTTTACTAGACTAGAGTGTGTCAGGACGAGTCTCACTAACAGGGATCAGCTCTACTCCGGACACCACACCAGCAGTGCACACGACTCCCAAAAAACAACAACCTCCCTCTCGCCCTCTCTCTCGGGCCTCATCATGTTGGTGTCTGCCATTTGTCTGCGGTTGCTAAGCGAGCAGAAATCCTCGACATGGCCGAGACTCGCTCAGAGCAAGGACTCGCCTCGCGCCCATAAAGTGACATTCTGTACCATTTAATGCAGTGGAAAGTAAACAACGGGGTTTTGTTTGACTTTCCTTTTGCCTTTTTCAAGAAAACTGCAGAAACTTGGGTTAACAATTCCGTCCACTAGACAACTACTGTAGGAAAAAATAAAATCCTCTTTTTGGGGCAAAGTTCCAAATGTTGAGCCATCGCAGTAAAGACATTAAACAAAACTCAGTCCAGACTCACATATGAGGTGGTGTTGGTGTTGATCTAGTAGTTACGATGCTCATCTCTGGACCAGGAGGTTGTGGGTTTGAATCCTACCTCCAGCGCTACCATCACCTGCTGCTGTAACCACAAGTTGCCCCAAACGAGTCCCTGAAATGAAGAAACGTGTCCTGAAAAAGTAAAACTGCAAAAAAACATGAAAATAGCTGTGAAATTTTAAGGAAATGTAGACGTACCGACTCCTCTGACCACGCTTCTCCCCTCCCCGTCCAGCAGGAGGCGCTGGTGATGGCCAGCCTGGAGCACCCTCACCTGCTGCGCCTGCTGGGGGTGTGTTTGAGTCCCGCCATCCAGTTGGTGACCCAGTTGATGCCCCACGGCTGCCTGCTGGACTACCTGCAGGAACACAAGGACAACATCGGCTCACAGCTGCTGCTCAACTGGTGCGTCCAGATCGCCAAGGTGAGCCATGCTGCTGCTGCCCAGTCTATATTATCTAACTGGCAGGAGTGGCATCTGATTGACTAGCGTGCCCATGCAGTGCGGTGAACCATTGCATCACAGCAGGCTCTAAGCAGCTGCGAAACAGAGTTGGAGAACGGCGTACACCATAGCCAAACTTGAAGATTCTCTGAACGGTAAAACGGACGGAACTTGTACGTTTTGAGAATTGCATGCCTCGATGATATACCTTACAAATCCGTTAAATCGGCCGTACATCTACCAATATCTGTGGATTTTGCAAGCAAGACCCAACTTGTCAGCTAGTTCATGTTTTTCCGACACGCTTCAGTCTCTTTTTTTCCAACCTTCCCCCAATCGATAGATGCAATACAAACCCCCCTCTTGCCTGGTGCTGTGCCACAAACATCCCCCCACCCTGACTCCTAACCCAACTCCAGTGTTCCAACTTTGTGATTATTTCTGACCCGGCTCCACTCTCCGAGACATCAGGTTTTCAAATCGTCCGTGAGACGACCCTGCCGCGTTCTCCCAGCATGTACCTGCTCGCCTGGGCTTTCCCCCCTCCCATAAGGTGGCACTCGTCCCGCCTTTCGGCACGATCGTGAGGACCGAGCTGTGGGGAGTTGACTTTGTTTTGAGGGAGAAATTGGTCGGGAAAACTGGAGTCTCTGAGATTTCTCGCACGGTCAGCGGCGGCGGACATGCTCACACATCGGGGCCGAGAATCAACTGCCCGAGCCTGGGTAGAGACGGACGTGGGGCGGTGCACTCGGGATGAGTTAGAGTTAATAGAATTTTGGGGGGTTTTAGTGTCAGGCCAAAAAAATGGGCTTCCACTTCTCTTTTTTGTTTAGCAAAGTGTTTGAGTTTCACAACAATTATTTGATCTGCAACGATGCGGTTTCTGTTGAAAACAGTTCGGGGTGGGAAAAGAAAATTTGGAGAAAGTCACAGACTGGGAATCTCATGGGACAAAGAGAGACACACAAAGAGATAATAAGAGTGAATCATGGGCACGTACACCGCCAGACACCAACCGCTACAGTGCGAGGAGAAAGAAATCACCCCGTGGCATCTTGCATTCTCTGCTGGAGTCTGTTCCAGTCACACTCCGCTCTTATGTGTGGCAAATCCTCAATTAGCTCCTTCTTTGCTACCTCTGCACGCCCTGAAAGTAATAACCTAAGCGTGGGAATGAGATTAGCGTAATAGGGGATGATATATTCAAAGCTGATTAACTGTAGGGATTTGACGCTGCCGGAATACCGACTCTGCCCGGCTTTAACAGGGGAGTGAACAGGGGAGGACGACGTCTCCAGCAGTAAATACGACGATTCGTGGCTAGCGCTGAAGTGTTGACGCCTTCTGAGGGTTTCTACATTTCCTTCTGTTCATGCCTCATGTTCAGCGGTCAGAAAATGGCTGGACGCGGGTTGGACAGTGATTGGACAATGACAGAACAAGGGCGGACATTGCTTGGACATGGTTTTACCGTGTTGAGCATTTCTAATCATTGGTCAGCTACTGAAATGGCTTGCTGTCCAAAGATGTTAAATGATAACCCAAGACACCGCAGTAGACAATGGGTAGACAGCAGTTGGACATTAGTGAGCATAACTGGACAATGGTTGGACTAGTTAGACATCGTTAGACAATGGTTGGATAAAGGATGGACATGGTTAGACAATATGTGGACAATGACCGAAAGGGTTGTGCGGTGGTTTACTGTGTTGACCCTTGTCCATATGCTAGTGCTGAAGTGACACTTCCATCCGAGGAGCTTTCTGTCCTCTTTCTGCTCTACTTGTTTTTCCTGAGCAAGGCCGATGCCTGATCCTCCCACGTACAGCCCGGAATTTCATGTGCCAGTTAATTAATTTCTCCAGGGAGTGTAAGCCCGGTGGTTGAGGAGGGACTTATTGAGGATTAGCGTCCACGTCATCGCCCTCCGCTCTGCAAACGCCTCGCTGTTGCCGTGCACGCCAACGTCTCTCCTTAGGCCTCATTAGTGGAGTCTTGGGTCCCACCAACCTTCCCCCTTTTCTCCTCTTTCGTCTTTCTCGCCCGGTCCCCTTCCTCCACATCCTGAATATAAACACGGAAACTCTGAAACTCTCTGTGTTTTTACTTTCCGCTGATTCATCCTCTGCACGCTGGGAGACAGTAGTTAAAGGAGAAACATCAGCTGAAGGTTCATTAAAGTGCCAATTTGGACTTCACAGAACAAGAACCAAATTTACTACATTTTTTTCTTATCACTACTGTTAGTCACTCTCACTTAGCTTTCATGTTCATGAGTGTGACACTCTTAATAGCTATGAATTGCTTCTCAAAAAGTCGACTGGTTCCTAATAAAAAGCTGGAAAAGTGAAGCTATAAAAGAACTATTTCTGGTTGAATAACACATCGTTTGCGGAGAAGAAGAACCAGGGTTTGGTTGGTGCCACAAAGTCTGAAAAGGTTCCTTTTCCATCCAAATCAAATGCGTGAAAACTATTTATTTACATTTTCCATCGTTTATTCTGGAACGCGCGCCCAGCTCTTCATTGTAACGCGGCTCCAGGGCGCGCCCAGAGGATCGTGGGAAATGTAGTTCTCTGCAAAAGTGGCTCATTTAATAGGCCAAATTGGTTCAAAATGACAAATTACAATTTTATAATGTTATAATGTAATCAATAAGAAAGAAGAAATATTTATATGTCTAAACGAACTATTTTTAAGAACAAATAATTTAGCATATACATGTGTGACCCGATCTGCCGTAATGAGTCGGAAGTCGGCGTTCTATTTATTTAGATACGGGCCGATTATGTTGAAAAACATCACAAAAATATCGATTTTCCTTTTTTGGGGACCAGATTAATTTTGAAGACCTTTTCTTTCATATAATCGATATTTTTGATGTTTTTCAACATAATCGGCCCGTATCTAAATAAATAGAACGCAGACTTCCGACTCATTACGGCAGATCGGGTCACATACGTGTGTGTGTAATTATTACATTGTTTTAGTAGGAAAACAGTATTTAAACCAAGTATTTTCTTAAGCATAACAATAATCTCAGTCATGTATTCAGACATTTTACAGCATTATTTTATGTTTAAACAAAGACCGTGACTGTATCGGATTTGTATCCAAATTTGCAATATCGGTATCAGACATAAAAAGTGGTATCGGCCCATCTCTAGTGAAAACCGTTGGAATGATCTTCTTGGAAAAGTATCCTAAATGGAGCTCTGAGACATTTTGGGCTACGTTCACACTGCCAGCCACGTCGTTCAATGCCGATTTTTTGCTCAGATCTTGACGGTTCACATTCATAACTACAAGTGACCTGTATCTGACTGTAATGTGAACGCATCGGTCCTCCGAAACGTCATGCATGCGCACATCGACGCGGTTTTACACGGGTCAACTGCGTCACCAACAACGAAAAACGTCATATCTGTGGGACGACTCATGGCATTAAAAATGGAGGTGTTAGTAGCTCACTCATGTATCGCACTTTGCTCTGGAGGACGACAAACAGTGAATCAGCCGGACATGAGCAGGTCGAAAAGGAGAAAACAAGTCAGGCGGCTAGCGTTTTCTGTTATCACAGCTCTCCTCCATTTTTACCTTCCCGCGCTGCCGGTGCAGGCTGATGATGTCAGCGCATGCGTAGAAGCAAAAAGCCACACAAATTCTGATCTGAGCGTTCACATTCAGGTGGCATGGCTGCGAATCGGATACGTATTGGATTTAGTACCACATATGAAAGTGTGAAAAGATCAAATTTGCGTGTCCACACAGCCCTGAAAAGATCAGATCTGTGTCACATTAAGGCAAAAAATCCGATTTGACTCACTTCAGCATGGCAGTGTGAACGTAGCCTACACAAGGTGTTACAGTCGTCACCGTAGAGTCGGCAGGAGGATCAAAGATCAGGCAGACTGGCTGAATAAAGAACTGCCAAACAGCAGTCAAATGTAAACCAAACTCCGACTGACAACCAAACTGTCCACATGTGAAGTACAACCTCGAATGAGAGCGGAATGGCTCTGGGAGTAAATTAAACAACAGTAAAACTAAATGATAAAGTCTTCGAGCAGCGCTGAACTTCACAACCCTGCACTGATCCATGTAAGAAACGTGATCAGAGTTCTAGCGTCTGATGAGCTTTCTCCAGTACATTTTTAGTAGCTGGGATTTTTGTAGTTTCCTTTGGTGATTTTCTTGCTGGTTTATTCCCAAAAATAGCTGATATGTTGTGGGTTCGGATCAAAGAGGAATCAAGCCAGTTCAAGGAGCTGCATTCCACCAGTGCTTTGGGAGTCAGTGAAGTATGAATCATTTAGTAGGGTTTATATCTGACGAGGAGGAGGAGGAGGAGGAAGACTGGGCAGCAATGCAGAGATGACTTCAGAGTTCTGTTGAAAGCAGTTTGATTGAAGCCTTTTGCTCTTTGCTCGCTCGATATCCCTGAGAGTAGAAGTGAGAAGTGACCGTGTTGAGTTGCCCGGTGATTGTGGTGTGGAAATATGATGCTCAGGCTGCTGGGAAACCGCCAGGTAAGTACTGAGAGACCGCCAAATTCTGGACGATGCCAACTTCTGTCCGGCCCTAAAGTGACGGATGGTCACATTAAAAAATGTAAATGATGTAACAGCCTCCAGAGGGAACGTATGGACCTTGGTTAAGATACGTTGTCACATACAGTAGTTGGTCAAACCACTGTCCAACCATTTTCTAACCACTGTCCAACCATGACATTTAACCATGTCCAATCAACGTCTAACCCTTTTCCCAACCATTATCCAATCACTAAAAACCTCTGTTCAATTGTTTAGTCATTGTCCAATCATGTATGACCGTTATTCAGCCATAGTCCCACCACTGTCCAACCATTTCTAACCACTGTGTAACATTGTCCATCCACTGTGTAACCACTGAACAGCTGTGTCCAACCGTCGTCCAACCACTGTCCAGTAATTTTCCAACCCTAATATTTAACCATGTCCAATCACTGTCCAACTGTGCATAAACTTTCTCCAACCATTGTCCAATTACTGTCCAATGTGTAACTATTATCCGATCAGTGTCCAACCACTCTTCAGGTATTGTCCAACCATGTTCAACCACTGAACAACTGTGTCTAAGCTTTGTGTAACCCCTGTCCAGGAATGTTTAAAGATTGTACAAAAACTGCTCAGCATTGTCCAACTGTAGTCTAATCACCATGCAGCCATTTCTCACCACTGTCTAGTTATGACCAGAATGGTCCAACTATGTCCAAGCGCCAATCACTGTCTGACCACTGAGCACAGCAATAAACACCAGGTGATGGCTCGCTGTCCAGCCGTGTTGAGTGGTGACTCAAAACGCAGCACAAGACTTGCTATGTGAACGTGTCTGATGCAAGTTGCACCTGCAGTGCGTCAATGCGGAGCCGAATTTGGCGTGTTTACTGGGCGGGGAGCGAGGTTTGTTTCTCCAATCCCTTTGTTTAGTCTGTGAATCTGTCACCTGAAGCGAGTGGGATTATTGACATTTGCACATGGAAATTCTGCCAAAGGTAGCATTTAATTAGATGAACGGTGACATTTTGGTGGTTTCTGGAGAGAGGGAGCGGCTGCGGGAGCAGCACCGAGGTGTCACCGCTCTACAGGTACGAGAGCTGGTTGTGATTTGCAGGTGGAGTTGAAAACGGAACACTGATGACTATTGAAATACGGTGAACGTTGATGACAGTAACTGTATTCGTCCTCACATTAAGCCACATGACGCACAGCACATCGCACCACAACAAAACGTGACCTCTGGGGAGCAGTGCTTGGGGACGGTACCTCGCTCACGACCACCTCAGTGGCACCTTTATCGGCCCGCGACTTAAACCGGTAACCTTCTGATGAAGGCGTCAACTCGCTAACTGTTACACTTTTAACCGTCAGTGATACGGGAGTGAAAATGTGCCGTATTTCAGACTCGGGACTTGGATATGACCTGAACGCGTAGTAATGGACACTGGGACACATGCCGGACGCTGTCTGGAGGAAGGTGGACGTGAAACCAACAGCAGTTACTGAAATCGATGAATTATTATTAGGAATGAGCGATATTATCAGAATCAACTGGAATCATCGGAATCAGACGATAATTGTTTTTTTAAAGTCACCAACATCAGACCGATGTTTATATTTATCCGATATTTCCAGCCGATATTTGATGCTGTGTTTATGGTCCGTGTGAAAGGTAGCGCTTGTGCCAGGCATGTCCAGAATCTGAGGTGGAATTTTATACGACCCGCGCCTGCTGTCTTAAAATGTATGGTGTTAATTTGTGCCAAAATTCTGATCACGCAGTGGAACGTCATCAGTCAGTCAGTCATTATCTTAACTGCTTAATCCCAACTGGGGTCGCGGGCGGACCGGCGCCTATCCCGGGAACTCATGTGCGCAAGGCGGGGAAAAAACCCTGGACATGCGCCAACACACCGCAGGGCACACACACACTCACACTGACACTCATAATCACACCTATTCACACCGGGACCAATTTTAGAGTCACCAATTAACCTGTAGTGCATGTCTTTGGACTGTGGGAGGGAACCGGAACACCTGGAGGAAACCCACGCGAACACGGGGAGAGCACGCGAACTCCACACGGAAAGGCCCTTCGGACGTCCCCGGGGTTCCAACCCAGGACCTCCTCGCTGTGAGGCGGCAGCGCTAACCACCGCGCCACCGAGCCGCCCCGCAGTGGAACGTTCACCAACTAAATAAACTGTTTGCGTCACTTAGTGAATGTGAGCTCACACATGGGCTGTGTCCCGATCCGTGTACTAGTGCACTTAACAGTATGGTAGGTAAGGTGCTCTTCTCATACTCTTCTATGTGGTAGTATGCATCTCAGGAAGTAGCCGGGGTTGTAGCTTAACGGCTCTCTAGACACTAGGTAGTGCACACGGAGAGTAACGCGTCCTGTTTGACTTGGTGCACTACGTAGGGCGGGAAGTGACTGCTGACACTTGCAGATATCAGCAAGAAAAATATTGGATATCGGCTGATAATTCCCGTATCGCGCTTCGCTTCATCTTGAGCTGCTTCGTGTCGTTTGCTTTTCGCGGCGGTGGATATAAACTGACCACCACTGCTTCCCCTCGTCGTGGTGTTGTTTCCACCGCATGCTTTTACTGAGTTGTGTTGTGACCGCGTGAGTTTTTACCGCCCGGCGAGTGCATCAGCCGACGCGTTCTCACGGCGCGCTCGTCCAGCCCCCGCCGCCGCGCCGCCGTCATCCCACGTTCCCGCCTGAAAGCGGAGAGTGACAGCTTTGTGTCGGACCGCTTTAATTTGAAGACTCCGGCAACGTGGCGTTCTTTTGTTTGGTGTCGGAGGAGAGCGCTCGTCTGTCGCCGTGACGATCCCGCTGATCTCCCTCTTAGCAGTAATCTCTCCTCCCTCGCTTCCTCCCTCTGTTTATCACTCACTCTTTCTTCCAGGAGTTTGTCAGCTACCGTCCTACTTTACATCCTGGGATCATGTGACCTCTCTCTCTCCCTCCCTCTCTATCACTCCATTCTCTAGTCTCTCTCTCTCTCTAATTCACTCTCTCACCATCTCCTTCTCTTTTTCTCTCTCAGTTCTTTTCCATATTTTTGTCTCTTCATCTCTCTCTTTCTACCTTTTTGTTCTCCCTCCCTCTTGCTATCTCTCTAACCATCTCTCTCTTTCTCTCTCTATCACTCCATTCTCTCCCTCTCTCTCTCTCTCTCTCTCTCTCTCTCTGTATCACTCTATTCTCTCTCTCTCCATCTCTCTCTTTCTCACTTTCTGTCCCTTCATCTTTCTCTCACGCCCTTTCTCTTTCCTTCTCTTTCTATCTTTCCAATTGTCCTTCTCAATACTCTGTTGTTCTCCCCCTCTCTCTCTCTCTCTCTCTCTCTATCACTCCATTCTCTCTCTCTCTCTCTCTCTCTCTCTCTCTCTCTCTCCATCTTCCCACCTCTCTTCCTCCCTCCTCCATTTTCATCTTATGCAGTCGTCCGTGTCCTGCCCTCTCCTCCTCCTCCTCCTCCTCCTCCTTATTCTCTAAACATCATCTTTTCTCTCTTTCCTTCTTCTGTTTTCTCCATCCCTCCGTCTCTAATTAGCTGGTGGTGGTGGTGTGAGTGTAATCCTCTTCCTCCTGCTGGACTCGCCGCTCCCGCTTCTTTAATTCCGTCCCGCGCCGCCGTGCCGAGCATCTGTTATGACGGACGCTGCCCGAACTTTTCGTTTATTTATTTTGGGGATAGTGCCGGAGCGGGACTCACGGACGGTCAGCGCGAGGCGGACGGGGAGAAGGGTCCGCATGCAGAATGATATCAATTGATTAAATATATGTGGAAAGACGAGGGGATTCTGTCGTTTCCTTCTACAACTAGAACTACGGCTACGCGGCGTAATATCTATTTGCAGTATTAATCTCTCTCGTCGGAGCCACGATCCGTAAACGCGACTCCGCGCCTCGTACGAGCCCCTTTCACGCCGCGCCGCGATAAAAAGCAGAGCCGTAATTCCTGCGGAACGCGGTGCCGGAGCGAGGGGATTTATGGGCTAAATGGCGTATAGATTTTTAATTCTCTCTTAAGCAGACGGGGGTGATAAATACGGGGCTGGCATCTGGAGGCTTATTGTAGTCAGCGTGTGTATCGATCCCCCCACACACACACACACACACACCGAGCCCCAGAAGTAATCTCTTTTAAATACACTTGCAGCAGTGCTGGTGGGGGCCCCGGGGCCCGCTCCTGCTGCCCTCCCGGGGGAACGCTCGCCGCCTCGGTGAAGAGGGGAACGCAGAACATTGACTTGGGGGAAAAAAGTGCATTTTTTGTGCAACACCAGTTTGAAAATGAAGTGAATTATCATTTCGTCGAGGCAGGAGTGTCGACCGGTAAAAAGGTACCGCTGAGGTACTCGTGAGTCCCCAAGCACCGCTCCCCTCTCCTTCACGGGGGGCTCAAACGCAGAGCTCACATCTGGCTGTGCTGTGCTGCGCTGTGTAATCACTCACTAAAAGCTGTGACAGAAACGTGGTGGTCGAGCGGTCAGGGTACTCGCCTCTGGACCAAAACATCCTACCCCCAGCGCGACCATCGCGGGGTGCCTTAGCCCCAAGCTGCTCCAACGAGACGGGCCCTGAAATCAGGAAGTCGCTCTGCGGAAAGGCCATGAATGTAAATGTAAGAGGTTAGGGGTTCAAGTCCCGCGTCCATCACGACCGTCACTCGGCCCCTGCGTGAGTAAGACCCTCAACCCCGCGCCGCACCAGGAGCCCGTTCAGCCAAAAAAACGTGGGGAGCAGATGTGGGACGGAGGGAGAGAGCGGCACCGCTGTTCATCCATCACCCGGACTTGTGTTACGCTTGGACGCTCGCTCTCGACACACCGGGCACAGATCAGCGGTCGCGGAGGACGCTGGGCTCTGTATCGCCACGGCGACGCTGCAGACTGTGGCATCTGGAAATGACTGGTGCGTTTGACGCTCGAGCGGTTCAGGACCAGAACGTACCACGACACAGTGTTGCTGCTTCAAAAACATGTTGACGAATCTTGAACATTCCAGATCTTTCCTCGAGCGAACATTCAGTTACTGATCCGCAAAAAACAGCCCTCGTTAAGTTGCGATGCGAATAACTTCCTGTTTCCACGTGCGGCCGCGTGTGGCGTCGTGGAATTGATTTATTACTTAGTAGCACTTCATTCATTTTCAGGAAGCAGGTCTCAAGAGCGTGTTTGTTTGAAGCTCGCCGCGTCGGGGATGAAGATCACTGAACGTTAAATAAAACCCCCGTTTATTTTCTAACGTTAACTGTCGATTCCCTCTCCTCTTCTGGCTGCTCGTCGTCGCTGCATAACGAACGCACTGGGAAGGCGTGAATTTTCCTTGCTGCCTAATTGTCTAGAAAATTGCAGGCTCGCACTGCTTCAGGGATAAAAGTTAGATATTGTCAGTGTTCACTGACACGTCAGTCCAACCTTTTAGCCCCTTTTACGATGATGATGATGATGATGATGATGATGATGATAGTGGTAATAATGATGCTCTTTGTTCTGTGATGGCACTTTGACACCAAGGCTCAGATATAAATGGTTGAGGAAAGATATAATTGTACAGATGAAGGGTCAAAAATGTGTCATTTATCAGCAACTGCATATTTGTCGCCGGCTCAGATCCAGACCCTCCAGGATTTCGTGATGTTGACATCGCAAATATTAACACAAATTCAGCAAATCACCATGAAATCATCACCACAACGCAATTTTGACCAATGACCACAAATTTTCCACAATTTTTCCACAAATCATTGTCATTTCCTGCAAAACGTTGAGCCGTACGTCAGCGAAGTCACTTCCTTGTTACGTTTAGGAGACGCAGGAAACGTGTGATAAAAACCACTCACATTTACCTTCAGAAATAACTACAGTACTGTGCAAAAGTTTTATGCAGGTGTGAAAAAATGCTGTAAACAAAGAATGCTTTCAGAAATATAAATAATGATTGTTTATTTTTATCAATTTACAAAATGCAAAGTGAGCGAACAAAAGAAAAATCTAAATCAAATCAATATTTGGTGTTACTACCTTTTGCCTTCAAACCAGCATCAATTCTTATAGGTACACTTACACAAAGTCAGGGATTTTGTAGGATTATAGTCATATTATTATTTTGTAGGATTATAGGATTATAGATCTGTGGTTAGTTCTCCAAGATGTTTGGGGGTCACACCAAATATTGATTTGATTTAGATTTCTCTTTTGTTCATTCACTGCATTTTGTTGATTGATGAAAATAAATGATTAACACTTCCATTTTTGAAAGCATTCTTTGTTTACAGCATTTTTTCACACCTGCCTAAAACTTTTGCACAGCTCTGTAAATGATTAATAAAAATAAGAGCGGTTTTGCTCCTTCATCTTAATTCACTGTTAGATAATCATTATGAAAGGGACAAATCGCACAATTTTCCACAACCTTGACCTGCTCCCGCAGCCTTACTGCAACACAACGCCTAAAAACCCCACGACTTTTAGAAAAGCTGCTGCAACATCAGGTATTTTAAAAGTGAAATCCTGGAGGAAGTGAATATAGAAATTATTTTTCAAACGATCATACTTTGGTTGTGAAATCTGTTTCAGAAATGTGATTACTTTCAAAGTGTAGTTTGACCAAAGTCCCAACCCCGAGGTCCTCCCCTAGTGATGTCAAAATCAATGTTTATGGAGTTAGTCCTGCTATCCTACAGGTACTGGACCGGTAAAGGTACCACATGGGTACTCATGCGCAAGCTACCGTCCCCAAGCACTGCTACCTGGTCACGGATGCGGTCACTTTTCGTTGCGGTGCACCGTGTGCTGTGGTGCGTTCACCATGACACATAATCACTCACTTTCAACGCTCTTAGCTCACGGAGGCCATGCCGACATCTTCGGGAACGGTCCGTCCTGGTTAATGAAACGCGATGATGTTTCAGGGGATGATGTACCTGGAGGAGAGGAGGCTGGTCCACAGACACCTGGCTGCCCGGAACGTTTTGGTGAAAACTCCAAACCACGTCAAGATCACCGACTGCGGACTCTCGCACCTGTTAGAAGCCGGGGAGAAGGACAACACAAGCAAGGTCAGGCCACGAGGCAGGAACAACTGCTGCAGTTGTTGATCAAGACAAGACACTGATAAGATAAAACGTTTAGTTTGTTGAAATATTTAAGCAGTGCGGCGCCTAACGTGACGGTTGAGCTGCTGTACGTTACTCTCATGATGATGATGTGAGTTCTTCCACAGATGGCCCTGAGGTGGATGGCACTGGAGTGCATTCATTACAGGAAGTTCACCCACCAGAGCGATGTCTGGAGCTACGGTGAGTCATTACTACAGATTTACTGCTGCTAAACTTCATGCTTCACGATTACGCTCTTCAGTTTATAGTCCTAAAAATGTAACAAGTGAATAAGCTTCAGCTTTGGTGCGTCTCCTCATCGATTTGCGTCTATTTTGGGACGCAGACCATCAGCAGACGCCCCAGCGCTGATGAACTCAGTATTTAGTAGTTACCTAATTTTGGCTCATTTATTTTGGTGCATCTCGTCATTGATCAGGAGTCACTATTTGGGAGTTGATGACTTTTGGAGGGAAGCCCTACGACGGAATTCCCGTTGACGAGATCCCGGACGTGTTGGAGAAGGGTGAACGTCTGCCGCAGCCGTCCATATGCACCATCGACGTCTACATGGTCATGGTCAAATGTGAGCATTTTTGTTTGGACAGACTGCTCATGATGGACACAACACACAAATATCTTCTGAACGTTGTTGTCTTTGTGAGTTTGATCAAACAAATCTTGAATGAGAAAACATTGACCAACGCCGGAACCTTTGGGAAAACTGTGGCGGTTCTTGATGAGGCTGGTTGGTGAATGAGGTCCAGTGTTTTCAGGTGGTACGGTTTGATCGTTGGTGTCACCTGTGCAGGGCGAAATGTGTGTAACGTTGGCTGTACACCTGCTCAAAGATGAGACTACGGTTTAAGGTTAAGTCTAGTGATGCACGATAAGGGAATTATTGGCTGATGCCGATGCAGATAAACGAGGAAGGGCAGAGTCCAGCGTAAAGACATGATATTTTCCTCACCAAGGTTCCACTGGACGCTCAGAATTTTGTCACAAAAATAACACCACAGTTCTAACACAGCACCATGTGAAGCCAGCGTTTCCAGCGTAGTGCACAACATTTTAATAAAAAGTCACTTCCTGCCCTATGTAGTGTACCAACTCAAACAGGGCGCGTGTGACTCTCCATTAGAGGTGTGAATCGTCACTGGTCACGTCAGCGATTCGATTCGATATATCGATGCATCACGATGCAACCCATCAATTTTTATGCATTACTTCATATTGTTTTCAAATACAAATACAAGCAGTGAGATGTAAGCTCCCTTGTCTGTCACCAATTCAACATAAACACAGACGTTAGATTTGAAAAAAGGTAAAGTAACCAAGGCCTATTCTGACACTCGTCTGCAAGCTGTTTAAGGATTAAAACTAATATAATAAGTATATCAACCGTATCAGAGGATCAACAAAGCACCAAACGTAATGGATGATTATGCAGATAATCTGTGTGTGTGTGTGTGTGTGTGTGTGTAATGATGGAGCTATAACGCCTGCTTCAGCATCCCAGTGATGTGCCTCTGCAGTCTGTAACTGCATCTGTGTTTATGTTGAATTGGGGACAGACAAGTGGGCAAGAGGAGCCATTGATTGCGTGCTTATTAAACGTGTAAGACCTAACTATTAAATTATTATTATACGGTCGATAAACTATAACTTGCGTTTAACCTACCTGCCGCCGTTCCTGTCAATCACAAGACCAGGAGCCATCGACCAATAGGAATCGCAGGCAGAAACTCCCCCAAACCCCGCCCCCAAACTGCCAAACCCCGCCCCTTTCAAACCCGCCGCGTAGAAATCTCACTCGAGCAAAAACGCCGCTCAGTAATTCACTTTGCGCGCGAAGACATTTAACACATCGAGAGGAATAAAGACATTAGCGAGAGGAAAAATACAGTTTGTGCACAATATTATATTATTATGTGAAATTTCCTCCCTCCGCCATTCTTGGCTGCCGCGCATGCGGTGAGTGCCGTCAGTGAGATGAGAGTTACTTTTACCCGGAGCAGCGCTGTACTCACATCAGGCAGCCACAGTCACTACCGAAACTACTTTTTAACTACAATTTTTATGCCGCCGCCAAATCACCAAACAATTTCATTATGATATAATCGATTATGTCCTGCCACTGCATCGATGCAGAATCGTCCGCGTCTGCATCGCGATGCATCGATTATAAGATTAATTTCAACACCCCTACTCTCCATGTGCACTATCTAGTGTGTAGAGAGCCGTTAAGCTACAACCCTGGCTATTTCATGAGATGCATACTACCACACAGAAGAGTATGATAAGATACCATGCTATTAAGTGCAGTAGTACACGGCTCGGGGCATTCGTGAAGTGAAGCAAACACGCGCTTTAGTCTGTTAAAATATTTTGAGCTCGTAAACACGTGATTCTGCAGGTGAACGTTTCACTATGTAATCGGAATTTTGCCACAATATAACTCCATACATTTTAAGAGAGAAGTCACGTGCCGTATAAAATCCCACCTCGCACTTTGGACATGCCTGACACGAGCGCTAGCTTTCACACGGACAATAAATACGTCATCAAATATCGGCTAAAAATATATCCGATGTTGACTTAATAATAGATAAAGCAGTAATCATCCGATTCGGATATTATTCCGCATCACTATTGTGGACAGAATTCGCAGTAAGATTTATTCAAGACTGACAGTAAGAATGAGGTGCGTCTGAGGCCGTGTCCACACGTACACGGGGATTTCTGAAAGGGAGGTTTTTCTGTGCGTTTTGGCCTTTCGTCCACACGTAAACAGCGTTTTGGGTCAGTGAAAGCGGAGGTTCTTGAAAACTCTGGCCAAAAGTGGCGATTTTTGAAAACTTTCTGCGTTTAGGTGTGGACAAGAAAAACGAAGATTTTGACCAGCAGACCGCTTCGCCTCACACCGTGCACCACTCGTATGACGTCACGGTACGCGCCGCGTCTACATTAGGTTTTCATCTACAACGCCCGACGTGTACAAAGTGCTACCGCTCTCAACCGTGTTTGGCATGTTTATACTTCTGCGCAGAGTTATTGTCCATTCAGTATGAAGGACATGGACATCAGGGTCAGCTTTTATATTCAACACAGACGCCGTCTTACCGGTTTTGGACGAGACCCTGTCGGAACAGCGGTTGGTGGGACAACTTTGAGAAGGAGCTCGTGCGAGAGAACAATGGCGAGAGAATTTTCTGATGTCGAGGACCTTGTCCTGCTTTTGACAGCGTTTTTTTTGCGATTGCGTGTGGAAGGAGATATTTTTGAAAACGTGCTCGCATGGACGCGACTTTTAAAAAAAAGCGAAAACGGAAAATCTCCGTTTTCAGAAATACCCGTGTACGTGTGGACGTGGCCTAAGTCTAGATATCAACTCGAGAACTAAATATAGGTATTATATAAACTCATTGTGACGAGATGACGTATTTGTCGTGAGATGAACACACGGGTCGACATTACGCTGGACATGAGCGAGGGAAGGCGTGTTCCTGCTGCTCCCAGCGCTGCAGTAATTACGGCTCATTTGGATGAAGTCGTCAGCGCTCAGATCAAGTTAATTGTTGGGAAGAAATCGGGTCTGGCGTGAGGTTTCACGCATGGACATCCAGGTCAGCGATGAAACAGCAGCAGCAGCAGCAGCAGTTATGTCCAGGTTAAGCCCTGACCACTGATTACGGACATTAGCGCAATTTTAAGTCCTTACTTCTTCACTTTAAAAAAGCCAATGACGCCTTTCAGGCCTTGTCAGAACTCTTACAAACTCTCTATAATTAATGCCTCACACGGAGGAGGATAAAAGCGTACAGTTTCTTCAAACTTTGCCTCTTGTTGTCATGCTCCGTCACCCCCTCAAGGTTGGATGATCGATGCAGACAGCCGGCCTCGTTTTAAAGAGCTGGCTGCCGAGTTCTGCAGGATGGCCAGGGACCCCCAGAGATACCTCGTCATCCAGGTGAGGAGGGAGCCACGGCAGCATGATCAATGCCTCGACTGTTATGTTCCTGCATGAACTCTTCTGTACGTTTGCCGCCCCTTCTTTCTGCTGGTAATCCAGCAAACCTTTATTTGTTCCAGGGAGATGACGGTACAAAAATGCCCAGCCACGCTCACAATCCCAAGTTTTCCCACAATCCCGCAGAGGAGGAAGACCGCGGCGGTCCCATGGATGACGAGGAGTACCTGGTTCCTCAAACCTGCCGGTCTACCGCGCACCTCGGCTCAAACGCAGTAGGGAAATTTGAGGCTTCACTTGGGTTTCCTCGCGGATTGAGAACGAGCCTCGAAATCTGAGATCTTTATGTCTTTATGTTCCTCCAACAGCAGCAGTTCAGGCGTCCCGGTGGAGTCGCTGATCCCCAAAATGTGGCAGGGATCCGTTCCCGGGTGGTGTCTTCTTCAACCGGTGGGTCGACTCTTCCATCTTTAAGCCAACAGCACGCTGGGAACTCCCACTGTAATGGAGGTCTGAAGAAGAAGCTGTCCAACTCTGGAGACAGCGAGGGGAGCAGCAGTCACCGCTACAGTGCAGACCCTACTGCCGTCCTGGGGCCGAGAAGCCGAAGCGGTGGCGCGGAAAAAGACGGCAGTATTGCAAGCGTCAAGGAGAAGAGCGCTTCATGTAAGACACGTTTGCTGTTACCTAGAGTTAATACCCCTGAAGATAGTTTTTAACGGGGATATAACGGCTCAGTGTGACCACGGTTCGGTACGGATCAGGTTTTTGACCCCGGTATCGGTACGGTTTCATCATCTTAGTAGGGCCCTATGATTTCCGCAATGTGGAAAACCCAGACGGAATCGCGGAATTCAACAAATAAAACGGAATCCGTTGTAAAACACGGAATGTCGTATAATTTGCTGAGATCGGTGTGTGGGCAAAGAACCCACAAGAACACGTGACGACCATTTACAGTCAAAACCCCAGAAACCCTCAGAAACGTTTCGTTTTTCATGAAAAAATAAACGTTTTTTGTTGTTTACAGGTCAATGTTTTACCAAAGCAGTAAATGTTCTGCTGAACCCCAACTTCAAACTGTTGAAGTTTAATAAGTCATTTAATGTGAAATTTTTATCTATTGCATTGTTCTTTTTTCCATCCGCTCCATAATTAGACACTTTTTAGGTGAATAAATATGATTATAACGTAAAACACGGAATTCAGAAGAAGAAAAACGGAAAAACGCAATTCAGGAAAAAATACAATTTCTTCATCTTTTCTAGTTCTAGAGCTGAAACGATTATTCGAACAACTCAAATAATTCAAGTACAAAAACCGGTCGAGGCAAGTTTTCTAGAATCAGAGCTTGGTTTACGTCGTTTCTCTCGTTAGAGCATGTGCCGCTTGTGTTCCACACGGACAGCGTTTTCAGTTCCGCGACCAACACCAGACCTGCTCCCTCTGTATGTGGAAGTGTTTGTGAGATATTCCGTCCACAGAAACAGAAGTAAATGCGTAAAAACACATGAATGACATTTTCTCAATGTAAATGTTTCTCAATTTGTGACGTCATTACTCACTAAAACGCTACAGTTCAGTCAAATCTCCCCCTTTATTACAGACCGAACTCATACTTCAGCTGATGATTAACCACAACAACCAGCGTTCTGCTCACAATCGATGAGATCTCCACCATTTATTCCTGAACGTCTGTCGCTTTATTGTGACACACGTCCGAGTGGTGCGCAGGGGATTGTGGGAAATTGTGTTGGTGGCCTAGTGGTAGGAACAAGAGGTTATGGGTTCGAGTCTAACCTCTGGCGTTACCAACACTGGGTCCCTGAGCAAGACCCTTAACACCAAGATGCTCTCAGAGGAGCTGTCCCTGAAATTAGGGAAGGTAATTGCTCTGGATCAGAGTGTCTGCTAAATGCTGCAAATGTAAATATAGTTCTCTCCCAGAAACACCAAAATCAGCTGATTTTAGAGGCCAAAATGGTTCAAAATGACACAAAATTACACCTGTAGTTTTAAAAGTAGTTCTGAACTTATTTGGGCCTATTAAATGAGCTGCTTTTGGGATTTCAGGGCTAGAACTACACTTCCCACAATCCCTGCACCACGTCACAATAATGTGATGGATGTGCTTCCAGAATAAACACTAAAAAATCTCAATAAATGTCTGTATTGTGAGTTATTTTTGTTATTTTTCAACTAAAATATGACTTTAGTCTGTAATAAAGTGAGATTTGACTGAACCGCAGTGTTTTAGTGAGAGCTGCGAGCCCAGCGATCCTGCACAACCAACATTCTAATAAGTGCGATGTGCACCACGTTCCGCTCACATGTTAATTCTCATGGATCTGCTTTTATCCCAAATATGCCTTTACGTTCGACTGCCGGAAATCTGTCACAGCTGGAGTCCAGTGGGCGGAAATCTGTTGTAGCGATGGACAACTTTAATCTGTCAGAATGCATGCACAGCGACCGCGTTTTACAAATTACAGTTTAATGCCGGACACACCGAACTGTCGTGGTTCACCTGGGTGAACAGCACGTAACGAACAGGTCGGAAAAATACAGAAAACTGTTGCATCCCCAGTTTTTAACTTTTGATTTTCCATTATTAGTCCATCAGAATCCCATCGAGGAGAATCCCTTCGTCACGCTGCGGAAAACCAGTGGGATCAACACGCTGGACAGTCCGGGCTACCACGTCCTCCCTGATGGGGACCAGCAGTTCCTCAGAGAGCCCCTGTACCTCAACACCTTTCACAGAAAAGACGGCGTGAAAAAGTCTGACCAGACGACGACGTCGTGCAGCACCGCTAGTCATACGCCAGTAACAACCCTGACTGGGAGATCCCATCACCATAGCCACGGGGCACACGTCCACTTTGCAGTTCCTCCAGTTCAACCTCCACTTCCCGTCCTAATGAGTCAGAACGGCCACCACTACACCCACCTGCCCCAGGTTAGCCCCACCTCCACCACCGGTCATTCCAGCAGGTCTGGACACCACGCTCTCTCCTCAAGTCAGACGTGCCACGTAACCCGCCAAGTCCAGCCTTCCTTTGCCGATCAGCAGACCTGGAACACCAAACACTCAGGCATCGTCTCTCAACCGGTTCCGACCGGACTGGTAATGGTGGACAGGAAGTACCGGAAGACCTTTGACAACCCGGAGTACTGGCAACACAGTCTTCCGCTGAAGACCTCGCAGGAGCTCCCGCAAGACTCGTCTCAGAGCTTCAGCACAAGCCTCCACAAGCAGAACCTCTTCAAGCAAAACGGCCGCGTCCTGTCCACCGTGGCCGAGAACCCAGAGTACCTGCCGGAACCCGAAGCCGCCAAGCCAGAGATGATTCTACCTCCTCCACCGTACCGACAGAGGAACACCGTCGTCTAGTGTCAGAGCTGGAGCCTGATTCCTCGACCAGCACCACGTCATCATCCAAACGTATCACGTGATGTCATCATGAGGCAGGACGGTGGTTACTGACTAGACCTCCTCCTCGGTTTCAGTTAGAGGTCAACCGATAGTGGTTTTTCAGGGACGATATCGATACCGACTGTTGCTAGTTAACCGATGTTTGGAACCGATATGCAAAATAACAGAAAATCTGTCAAAAATTTACATTTTACAAACATCAAGCTCAGCTGCAACCTTCACGGAGCTTCACGCTGCGCTCGTGTGTGAGGGTGTTGAGTGGCCACTACTCGCGTGACATACAGCCAATCAGAGACTGGTGTGGGCGGGACTTTAAATGTGACCCGATCTGCCGTAATGAGTCGTTAGTCACGTTCTGTTTACTTAGATACGCGCCGATTATGTTGAAAAACATCAAAAATATCGACTTTTCTTTTTTGGAGACCAGATTAATTTTGAAGACCTTTTCTTTCATATAAGACCAAAAAAGAAAAATCGATATTTTTGATGTTTTTCAACACAATCGGCGCGTATCTAAATAAACAGAACGCCGACTTCCGCCTCATTACGGCAGATCGGGTCACAAATGAAGAGCAAACGGCACAGAGAGAAGAGACGACAGAGGAGCTACAGTAGCAATTACTTAATATTTAAAACTTAAAACTAAACACCGATACCGATAATCAATAAAATGTCTAATATCAGCCTCCGATAATCAGCCGACCCTTAGTCTCAATAATGCAATAATATCAAGGAATGTGGCACATTGAAGTGTGAACGTTCCACAAGTGTGTGTCTCCAAAATGTTGACCTACAGTTTAGTGTGTCAGGTGAACATGAAGGTACAATGTGACGGACTCATCTTGTGGTTCAGGACATGGCCGTCTTGAGTGCGTGGACGTTTAGCTTCTTGAACGAACCACCATTTTTCAGGATTTCGCGTTGTTGTGATCTGAACTACTAACGCAAATTTAGTCAATCTCTGCGAATTCATTACTACAGCGCAATTTTCACTAAATACCGCAACTTCATTCTCCGCAAAACGTTGAGACAAACATCAGCGAAGTCACTTCCTTGTTACGTTTAGAAGACGCAGAAAACGTGTGATAACGTTTACCTTCAAAAATAACAATGATTAATAAAAATAATAGTGGTTCAGTTCCTTCATTTTAATTAATTGTTAAAGAATCATTATAAATTTTTCCTCAGCACTGACTTGCTCCTGCAACTTCATTGCAACAAAACGTCAAAAACACCGCAACTTTCATCACAATTTTTTTAAAAAGCTGCAGCAAAATCAGGCGCTTTAGGAAGCAACAATCTCAAAAAAGGCTGGTGAAATCCTGGATTCATCCGATCAGGAATGTTGAAAAATATTCTGTAACGAGGTGGCCACGCTTCATGCCGCTACGCTGCCCAGTGACCACTATGTTGCTCTGCTTGTGCTGACGCTTGTCTCCGGGATGCAGCAGGTTCTTGCCCGAGGGCGTTGCTGTGTTTTAAGCATCTCTGCTACACACGGGACGAGGAGGTTGCTGTGTTCCTCACCGGTGGGTGTCTGAGGCTTTCATTATTGTAAGAACTGGATGAGAGGTGAAACGTCTTCAAGGACCTCGTGAATGTCCAGCAGCCTTCGACTCCAGCTCTCCAGGGAGGATGGTTATACTGGGTTAACTCACAAGCCTCTGTCCGTTCTGCTGAGCGTCAGAAACCAGAGAGAATCTGTCCAACAGAATTCCAAATCAAGTGCCTGCTCTGTTTGCTCCAAGAATTCCGTCGTCCTGCCATCTTCCAGAACGCACGGCTCCTGTTTATTTTTGTGAGCTGGAATGAAGTTCATCTTCATGATAAAGATGGTGGTTTAAAATGGGAACGTTTTTTCCCCAAACAACAGACTCGTTAAAATTCAGTGAATCTCCGACTGTTTTCTTCAGATGTACATTGACTTTTTAAAAAATCTTTTTTGGATTTGGTAGATTTTTCTTGCCAGTGACTCACGGTTCAGACGAAGGCCACCTGTACCGCAGCCACCTGTACCGCAGCCACCTGTACTGCAGCCACCTGTACGCACCGATGCTGATACTGACGCCGATACTGTGCTTCACACCTTTACTGCTTAATGAGCTCTACACCACATCCATTACCGCCTGATTATAAACGTGGCAGTTGGTAGAGTAACGGTTCGGTCCCCGATCAGAAGGTCACCGATTTGAAGCCCGGGACCGGTAACGGTACCACTGAGGTACTCGTGAGCGAGGTACCATGACAAACAGTGTGGAGGAAGTTTCAGGGAGAAAACGCTGGAAGCAGAAGGAGATGCGTACGTGATATGTAACGGTAGCTGTTTTTAAGGCTGCTTTCAGCTGGAGGAGGTCAGTCTTCACTAGCGATGCACCGACACCACGCGGAGATAAACACGGCAGCCGTCTGGAGGAGCTTTAAACTACACGATAATGACAGCAGCAAAGCAGACTAACATTTGAATATTAGCTTTTTTATGTTTTGATACGTTTAGAGCAAATCAATGGACAAAAAGTTAGTATCACTTACTTTATAAAATGACATGAGGCTCAAGTGTATAATTTATATTTAGCTTTTTGAAAGTGTTTTTTTTGAGTTTAGACTACTTGATATTGGTTAAAAAAAATAAAATAAATTAAAACTTCTATTATTGTCACTGTTATTAATAACACACCTACACAGGTATCGGTACTCGGTATCGGTGAGTACCCAAAAATAAATATCGGTACTCGTACTCGGTCTCAAATAGATGGTATCGGTGCATCCCTAGTTTTAAGGTTTAACTTCTATTGCTTCACTACAGTGGTCAGTATAAACCCTGAAGTAAGGCGTCCAGCCAATCAGGAATCAGGAAAACCAGCGCGTGATCTCCAATGGAGAAGTTTTGTTCCGTATTTGTGAGCGTCAGTGCGTCCGTCTCTGTAAATCCAGTTTACTCTCTGTGAGAGTGTCCACACTGGGGCAAAAGCAATGCTACCGCTAAGTAGAGGTGAAGGTTTGGCTTGTTGTGTAATTGTGACCCTCCACGGTAAAACCAGTCGCTTGACGCAACGGAGGTTTCTGAGAAAAACGAGCGTTTATGTTGCGTGGGGTAAAATGTTGGATTTTTTGTTTTTAGTGTTTTGAAACAGTGGAAGGTCTATACTGTACTGTTGTGAATAAATTTGGCTGAAAAACTTACCCTTTCCATCCTAAAAACGTGACTTTCTTGAGGTGAGGAATTCAATTCCAGCAGAATGTTAAAAGTTTGTGTTTTGACCGCTCTACTTCAATATTTACG